>PVHP010032967.1:0-20003 GCA_004024765.1 Zapus hudsonius | reverse complement strand
CAAGCTAAGCGACTGTCCTAGAGAGCAAAGAAAGCCGATTTCAGCCTTAGCTGGCTGTGACATGGAGGGTGGGACTCCAGGCCTCTCTGTGCCCGCCTTTCCTCCCTGCTAAGCAGGGTCAGGATTCCTACTCCTCCTGGCCACGGGGAATCTGGGAGAGCGAATGAGGTCATGTCTGTGAGCCGCTTGGTGGAAGGAAGTGGCAAGAGGAAGACAATGCAAGGTTGTGTTACCTTCTAGAGCTGGCTGGGCAGTTGCCAAGAAGCAGCTTAGATGGGGAATGTTTCTAAGGCTTCAGAAACCAGCGCTGAGAATGACACAACCAACTCCAACTTCTCACTCGGTCTCTGAGATATGAGTTCAAATCCCAACTCAGCCAGTTTCCAGCTTTGGCAAAACATCCCCCATCTTTTTTTTTTTTTTTTTGGTTTTTCAAGGTAGGGTCTCACTCTAGCCCAGGCTGACCTGGAACTCACTATGTAGTCTCAGGGTGGCCTTGAACTCATGGCGATTCTCCTACCTCTGCCTCCAGAGTGCTGGGAATAAAGGCGTGCACCGGCTTCACCCCATCATTTTTTACCTGTTTCTTCACCTATAAAATGGGCATCACCCCAACCACAGATGGGTGTTTGGTAAAGGAGTAAATAAAATGATCTCTGGCATATGGTGGGTAATCACCTTAGTGAATGCCTTGGGCTGGTCATAGAACGCCCCTGTGATTCTCTATGAACTGTCTCTACATGTGTGCCTATCTGCCTTCCTACCCATAACCCTTTGCAGTAGGGAAGGGGCAAGAAAACTAGGAACTGTGGCATGTTTTCCCCAGCATCACCCAGGCTCTAGAGGAAGACCTACAACCCAAGAGCCAGGAGTTCAAGGTCAGAGGACCCAGGGGTGGCTCTTCTCCTAGAGACATAATGGAGATTGGCCACTGAGTTCTGAACACCACAGTGTCAACCTCTGTAAGCCAAAGCGTCCAGCCTGGCTAGCTGCCCATCAACAATGAACCTCTGCTATCTTCTTCCTTACTAAGGGGCAAATGACAACTTCAGTGAGCTTCCCAGGCAAATAGGTCTTGGGACAGACAGGTAAACTCTCTTCCGACCTCTATTAGTAAAGCAGAAAGGACACACAACTGGAGGAGAGACACATAGAGAAAAGGCTTGCCCCTCTCACTGGCCAGGTCTGGGTGGCATTAGAAAGTGGTTGTGTTTGGGGGACGCTAAGACCAGCAAGGAGGAAACCCAGACACCCATCCAGCAGAGGGTGTGAGAACCAGTCACAGATCAGCCGAGCCTTCAGAAGCAAAGCTGCAGAGCCAATCTGGCCAGGACTGTCTGAATTAGTCACTGGTTTTGATGAGGAGGTTAAGCCAGTTACATAACAGCTTCCTTCTCTCTCCTCTGTTTGGCTTGCCTGAGCTAGGGCTCTCTGCTCTCTCCCTGGGGTGAAGGGTCTGGGGATGCGGAGGGTCACACTCTAGTGCCCAGAGGCTAAGGTTCAGGCAGGTGCCCTCCCCAGATCTGCTTCAGCCCTGTGGGGCCAGAAGGAGGCGCCCGCAGTTCACCTCCAGGCTGCAGTTTGCACCCCGCCTCCAAAACAATCCCACGCTAGTCTTGCAACCTGTGGCTTTGGCTCTAGGCGGTAGCCCGGGAGATGCCCCAGACAAGGAGGCAAACGTTTCTCAGTTGCTGACAGCTCATCATCCCCTGGGTCCTCCCAGGCCCACTCCCCCTGATGAGTGTATCTTAATTATTTTCAATCAGCGCGGAGCAAACATGGTTTGCTGTGCCCTGGTCCAGGGTCTGCAGGGACTAGAGGATTACATTCAGGCACATGTATGTGCGCAGGAGCATGGAATGGCGGTGTCTGTCGTCTCAGAGGAGCACACTGGCAAACACGGGACTGGCTTTATATCCTTCTGGAGGTCAGATTTGGCCCCTAGGTAGTGGTCAAAGTCAC
Source organism: Zapus hudsonius (assembly GCA_004024765.1). NCBI lineage: Eukaryota > Metazoa > Chordata > Mammalia > Rodentia > Dipodidae > Zapus > Zapus hudsonius. The sequence continues at coordinate 18,041 of PVHP010032967.1, read as the reverse complement.
TGGGACAGAGCCAGCCATTTTCCTGTTGATTTACTCATCTGCTATACATGGCTTCATGAGGAACAATAAATGTTTAACAATATTAATAATGAGGAGAAACGTATAAGCACCATGTCAGACTCCTGACTCCATGCAGACCCAGGCTCCATCATCCCGAAAGAGCCACCATTGCACAATCAAGCGAGCCCAGCAGTCAGCAAGTGGGGTCAGAGCCTCTTGGGCCATCCCCTTTCCCAAGCCTGAATGAAGGCCAAGGGCCCAGCCCTGGCACACAGGAGACAATAACGACTTCCAAGGGCCATATTCCAACTCAATAGTCTATCAGGTTCTGAAGTGGAAAGTGCTGGAAGGGTCTCTGAGGTCATCTGGTCCAACCTTTCCATCATGTGGATGAGAACACTGAGACTCACAGAGGAGAGGTGATTCGCCTTGGGCTCACAGCTGAGCTGGGATGCAAGCTCCCATTTAACTGTGGAATCCCAGAGAGGGGTGACAGAGTGGATGGATGTGGGGGAATCCATCCTCAGAGCTTGCGGAGTTTTATGCAACTTCCTTCCAAACTTCCTGTTTCTTGGGCTCCCTACCAGGCAAAGAGGGATGGACAACCACCCCACAGAGGCCACAGAGATGGCCACGATGCAAGCCAGTGTATTCAGTTTCTAGAATAATGGCCCTTTCCTCGCTTCCCTGCTCCCAAGAACAGAGCAAAGAAAAAAAGCTAACTTATCCGCCAAGGCCTCAGGGTAAATTCCCCAGAGAAGTCTGATGGAGCTTCTATCTCCCAAAGACCTCTCTCCCAGGTGTCTGCTTAGAATAAGCTTCCACAGCAACATTTGAAGCCAATTAGAGAAAACAAAGAAATGCAGCATGTAAGTTCATGTTAGCTTAAGACCACAAAACCATTTGTCCAGTCAACAAACTTGACTTTGTCCCTTATCTGTCCCCTTCCCATAGAACTCAGCGACATCCTGGTTACCATCTGAACATCCCCTATCTGCACCCTCCAACACCCAAAGCCTCTATCTTGGGCCTTCATTTTCCCCATCTGGGACCCAAACCCAGCCCACACTCAGCAGAGAGGCTGTGGGAGGGGCCTCACCAGCCTCACTCCCGGACAGATGTGCTCTGTTCCCTGCACAGCTGTCCAGGCCCATCCATCTGCACTCACTTCCTGGCTCCTGGCTCCTGCCCCTTATACTTCCCACGCAGGGGTGGGAATTTAGTCCAGATCTTCTTTCCCTCAGTCCAAAAGCCAATATCGGGATGGCCACCGGTGCTCCATCCAGTCCTCCAGGAGGAGAGGTGAGCTGGGAGAGACGTCAACAAGACCAAACAGTCACTGGTTTTGGATGCCAATCTAAGCCCCACGGCAGCTGCTCGGGACCTGCCCAGCTCTGGAGGTCCTCCCCAGCATCCTCTGTTCACTTGAAACACACCACTATCCATATCGATTTAATTTCTCAAGACTAAGAAGTCCGCTTCCCTCATGTCAGGTGTCTTCAAGGGAAGTCTATATTGCTTTTGGATGAGCTGGGGCGATGGATCAGTGGGTAAAACAATCACCGCACATGCTCTCGGGGGACCTGAGTTCAAATCCCCACAACGTGCATACATTCAGACACTGTAGAGTGGACTTCTATAATCACAGCACTCCGTATGGCATGATGGGGAGGTGGAGACAAGAGAATTCCCAGAAGCCTGTGGGCCATCTGGTCTGATACATGCAGCATCAATAGATAACAAAGCAAAGTGAGCCTGCCTCAAACAAAGTGGAAGGCAGGGACCAACGGTGACCTCACCATGTGCACTGTGGTACACACACACCCTCTCCTTACACACACACACACACACACACACACACACACACACACGCATTTTTGTTAAAGCTTGCAACATAAAGATTGACTACTTTGGAAGTCATGTGACACTCCCTAGTCTAACTGCTTAAAGGTGGGGGTCTGTTTCGCTGAAAGGTAACATCTCTGGAAACCAGCTTGTTTCTGGGGTGTTTGCAGCTCACATCTGGCTCCTGGACATAGAGCATGGTTCATCCTCAGGACTTCAGGATGTCACAAGAGGTTCTGTGTCACCCTATGGGATGACCACTCCTTGAGATCAGGAAGCGGAGGATTATGAAAGTACCCCCCCATAACACCCAGCCTGGCTCCAGGCACAGGAGGCACTCAACAGGGATGTGCTGAACTGAGCTGCCAGCCTACTCGCCTGGCACACACCAAGGTCAAAAGGCAAATGGAGCATCTGATCCGACCTCCTAATTTACCTTTAGGAAACTATCTGGGAGAGTCGGCACAAGCAAAGACAGCCGTAACATGTGTCCATGATGGACAGTGGTGGTGAAGGAGAGGGACATGACCGTGAAATGTCCTCAGTCTCATCATTGGCTTCAACAGTGTGTCCTAGTGCACAGGGGAAAGAGGACAGTCAATCACTCCTTTTCCTAGAAGCACAAGTGTCTTAGGAATGTGTACACAATTCCAGAATCCTACACCTCGTAAGTAGGGGCATTGTCTGCGTGAGAACGGGCTTCTCTGGGAAGCCTGTCATTCACCTTGCTCCCGAGCCAGGACTAATGCCAAGGACAGCAGCAAGGAGCTAACCTAGACTTTGAAGTTGCATGAGGGGACTCACTTCCTGGGACCGAGGGGCAGTGCTGATTTACCCTACTATTCTCTCTTATGTAGACACACGAGGTCTTGGTCTACGACTTCAGGTGAGGGCAGTGCTGGTCTTTCTGCCAGCCTGGAAAACCCAGGAACAGGGACTCAATGCTCCCTTATTATGAAATTACGGCCAGGCAACTGTCGGTTTGTTTCATTTTATTTTACAGTGTTTTCTTATTTCATGGAAGCATCCACGTGAGTTTTCTCTCTTTTTTTCCATTTTCTGAATCTGGCCACCATCATTGTAATGAGAGTCCCTGCCATTCAGGTCTCAGCCTGAAAAGTCTCATCTGATAAGTCTGAGCCTAACGTCACAGAGAGAATGGGCGAGTGGATGGCTGATGACAGACGGAGCAGGAAGGCGGCTGATAAGCACGCAATAGGCAGAGGCCAAGGCCATCCTGGCAAAGGGTACTCCTCCTGTGGTTTCAATGAAGAGCGACCCAATGTTTGTTACATACACCCCTCTGCACCCAGCCTTCCATGGTTGGGGCCTCTCTCCCCACTGTACATTTCAGAAAAAGGGAAACTCCATAACCATATGCACCTGGATTCTTCCAGTGGGGTTCATCAAGATAGGAAAGCCCTAGGGCTTCACAGATGTTCCTAAGAGAACCAGGCTCGGGTTCTTTAAGGCAACTGGAGCTCAGCAGGGACAGGGGTTCCTTCTGACTAAGCCCACCCCCACGAGAGTCGCAGGTTGTCAGGGAGCTCCCAGGGATCCCTCAGTCTCCAACAGGTACAGTAGCATCTCAGGGCTTCTGACTCCAGGACCTGCACCTCTGTTCATCTACTCCTGGGGTCTTAGTCCAGGGTGGTCTCTCTGACCACCCTGACCTTATACCTAGGAGCAGGAGGCTTGACCTTGGAGCCCCTGCAGCTTGGATTCCCTGGGACAGATTTCACAACCCAGCACTGAGTTTTACTACAAGTTTCAGACAAAGAAGGTGTGTCAGAGCCGAGAGCATGCTTCTGCCCGCTGCGTGGGCGTCAAGTTCAATGCCTTCTTGTCAACACTTGAATGTGTTGAACATCACTCACAAGGGCATTCTTTAAGAAACCTATTAAGTTAATTACCAAGGTATTTTTCCCTCTCTCCCCCTATCCATGCATCTCACACAAGGAAAAAAAATTGGCTTTCTTCCTTTCTGAGATACTTTTGATGTAACTCCTCTCCCCTTGGCACAATAATATCTTGTTTATTTCTCCAGCAGTTAGACAGGGTGGTTGTACCACACAGACCTACTCTTTCACTCAGATCTCGGTATTGAAAGGAACTAAGGGAGGGTTTGTGACCAGAGGGATGAGACAAAGGCTCACCTGGTGCCATCCTTTCTAGCTCACCGTCCCCAGGAACAATGACAAAGATGAGAATAGTGGAGGTAATGTGTGTCACCCGGAGAAACAAGTCAATCAATTAATAATTATTTATTATTTACTAAATTCCAATCGTGTGCCTAGAACCTTTGGCCATTGGTTTTGGAAGAAGGAAAGAAATCCAGATAAATTTTTCTCAACTCCACGCATACCCAAGCCCTGGGAAAATGGAAGCATAGATTTAACATAAAGACTCTCAAGTTTGGGATCTGGAGAACTGGGTTCTAGATCCGTGTTGCTGCTGGTACCTGGTTCTGTAGATGCCACGGCTATGAACGTGCCCTTCTGTCAAATGCAGAGGTGGCCCCTGCTGAGGGATCTTGGTCCTCTCCTGAGACTTCCATCCTTCAAGGCTCGTCCGTGCCTTGTGCAACTGCCTACAGCATCCCACCTGGATGGGGGTGGAGGAGGGGGTCTGCCCAAAGGAACAGGAAATGAGGCAGCATTCAGAGTCTAAACAGAAACCACCTGCAAGAGTTGATGCTTTCCTAGAGGGCTGTCCTCTGGGTGGTGACATCTCTCCTGGGAGATGGGAAGAGGCAGGACCTGGGACACAGGTGGGGCCACTTGTATTGAGACGGAAAGCAGGAAGAGCTAGAGAAAGGTTCATGTGGACCTCAGCCTCCCAATCACTGCATGAGGGGAACTGGGGGTTCCCAGCTTGGCTAGAGAGAACCACACCCCACAGATTCCTTGCCAAGACTCTGCATAACCCGAAAACCATCTTTCCCACTTCCAGGGAAACAAAAGCCCTAGGGCAAAACAGGACCCTGTAGAACACTTGCTCCTGTGCCCACACCCATCGTGGTCCTCTGATGCCAGCCTGTCATTCACCTTGTTCCAACAGGGAACTGTCCCAACTCTCAGAGAGCAGATCTGGGTCTACAAGGCAAAGAAATATTGATGTGGTAAGGCCTCTGTGTGGAGTCATGGAGTTCAGAGGGACCCAAAGGATTCCCACACCCTCTTCCTAGCCCAGGCCGCTCTACTCCAAAGTCACTCAAGCCTTGTGGTGGCCTCTCTTGCTCCAGGGGTGTGGCGATGGCTGAAGAAAGGCTTAGCCCACACTTCCATGAGCCCTGTAGCTTCCAGAAGGGCTTGCTCGCAAGGTGTTCTTATGACCAGGAAACTCTCAGACTTCCTGCAGCCGTTCCCTCCTCCCGTTCGTTCCTCCCTCTGATTCAGGGCTGATGCAAGCTTGGTGACCTCTGACTTACACCCACCCTCTCCACATAGACACCCCAAAAGACCAAGGACTTGACCCTGAGCACCTGAAGGTTAAACATTTGGACTCACAAGTCCTCGCTGCCCTCTCTTTCCAGGCATCTAGCATGGTTTCACCCTGATGCAATGCTCCACCAAGGGGGTACTAAGTGACCTGGGATTCCCGAGGTCTGGGCATCATCTGTCACAAGAAGAGAAATGCCACCCTTTGATGCCCACACTGTAGTCATGCCCCATCAAGCACTACCAGATTCCTCTCCCCTGGCCTCAGGGCTCTCCTCTCCAGGGTCCATCTGACCCTAGGCCTAGGCTGGGACCCACTTTCATATTCAGACAGCCTGACATAAGCCCTTTATGGAGATCTCCTCTTTCCAGATCTGGGGAGATCTATGGACAAAGGCTTGGTAGAAGGGCCTTTAACGCATCCAAGGCTGGTTTATCTCCCTTCCTCACACCTCTCTACACAGCGCATGTGCATGGGTCAGGGCTTCAAGCCCCTCCTCCCTCTAACCCAGGCCAGGGAAAACATCTTTCCCCCTATCCCCCCAGCTCTAGGCCATGGCTGTTTGGGAAAACAAGCTCAATGACAGTGAGCACACACATCCCCGAGAAGCCCCTGGGGCCTTGGTAGGAAGGCTTTTCCAGGGACTTATATGGTCAAAAAGGAAGTCTGGGCACTGGGGAACAACCCAGCCCAGGGAACGAGCAGATGCCTGCCTGGAGTGAAGTCACGCTGCAAACATCCCACTAACTCTGTCTGCAGCCTTAGACCCATTTCCCAGATTCAGGCATCTCAGTAAGGGGGCAAAGAGGATGCCCCTGCAATTCCAGCACTAAGGGGGAGAGTAGAGTTCAAAGCCAGCCTGGGTTACATAGCAACACCCTGTCTCAGCCCTACCCCACCCCCCCCAAAAATAAAAGAACTCCTAGTGGCTCAATACCTCCCACGTGTCTGCACACACATGCACACACAGCTGTAGATACACGTACACAAATGCACACATAGGTGCACCTGCCTGCCCTGCTGCTCATAGTGGCCCACCCAGGCCTAATCCTAACAAGCTCCTGCCCAAAGAAAAACACACCTTAGAGCTAGGAAGAAATCTTGAGGCTTATAAGAAATTACCCTCATTATTTCGCAGAAGCCTAAAGATACATGACTTGTCCAAGGTCACCCAACTCTGAGCCTGATACCCAGACCTCTATATCCTTTCATGGGTCGCAGTATGGGCCTAGACAAAGGAGGTAGGGCCTGGGCAGGGCAGAGGGTGCCCTGTAGGGCCTTTTTGGAATCCAGCGCTTGGTACACCCTAGAGCTCTGGTGTCCCGGATCCTGACCACTAGCTCTGAGTGGTTCCTTCCATATCATATAAATGAACTAAATTAACCATCAATGCTCTACTTCCCTTCCTAGGTAGCACTAGCTTTCTTTATAGTGATGGAGGGACGCATGGGGCTGCAAGGCTCTTAGGAGACCATGAAGGGGCACACTCCCTCCATGGCCTAACTACCACTGCAATGGGCAGGACTGATGGGTGGTCTGAAGAAATATGTTGGGAGAACCGAGGTCTTCCACAAAGGGGAGAGGAGAGGGCAGAAGAGAGAAGACCAAGAGAGGCAAGAATATGATGGGAGGAAGAAAGGGTGGAAGAAAGGAAGGAGGCAGAGCAGAGAAGGGTAGAGGACACCATTCCAGGTTTCTGGCAGTGGCCCCAACAACTGGCTGTAGCCCCAGGGGTACTTATACTCCCCCAAACCTACTGCAGAAGGATCATAGTCTGGGATCACAGGTACCTCAAGCAGTCAGGGGCCTACGAGATAGCATGAGGGTCCATACCTAAAAAGCCCAACCCATTTCTGACTATGTTCCCCTGCGTCCCCCAGGTGTCTTCCATGCCCAAGTTTCTGATGACAGAGAGATATCCCTTGCTCTTTTCCTCTGGAAGGGCAGATCTAACAGGTGGACCTTGAGGTCCTTGTCACAGTTCAAGTCATCAAAACTGTGCCAAGAAAAAGAGAGAGAGAGAGAGAAGGAGAGAACGATAGTAACATACAAATGCTTCTAGGGTCTAGAGAGATGGCTCAGTGGTTAAGGCACTTGCTTGGCAAGCAGCCTGACAGCCTGGGATTGATTCCCCAGTTCCCACATAAAGCCAGATACACAAAATATCACCTATGTCTGGAGTCTGTTTGCAGCAGCAAGAGTCTCTGGTGTGCAACCCTCTCTCTCTCTTCCTCTTTCCCTCTCTCCCTCTCCCTCCTTGCAAATAAATAAATGAAACATTAAAAAAAAAGTTAGGCCGGGCATGGTGGCGCACGCCTTTAATCCCAGCACTCGGGAGGTAGAGGTAGGAGGATTGCCGTGAGTTCGAGGCCACCCTGAAACTACATAGTGAATTCCAGGTCAGCCTGGGCTAGAAGTGAGACCCTACCTCGGAAAAAAAAATTAACAGGAATTCAGCATTTCCTTTGTAAAATAGGCAAAAAGCTTCTGCTCGGGCTTGGATAGGGAGACCCTCCAGCCACTGGGCTCCAGGACTCCTGAATCACTCCAGGCTGCCTCAAATCCCTGCAGCGCTCTCTCTCTCTCTCTCTCTCTCTCTCTCTCTCTCTCTCTCTCTCTCTCTCTCTCTCTCTCTCTCTCTCTCTCTCTCTCTCTCATCAGATTATAAGAGATACTTCTCCGAGACCCAAAACTGGGGAGTCACTGGATCACATCTCTGTCTACACTCAGGCCATGATGCTGAAGGCCTCCTGAGTTAAGTGATCCTGTCTCTGTCTGCAAATCTCCACCCTTGGGCCTAGCATGATTCCAGAGAGATTTCAGGTGGGACTTTTCCTCCCATCCCACGTGAGCATGCCCAGGGTTGCCAGACAGATTCCAGTAGAGGGGGCAAGCAACCACCCCTCCCCTTCAGAACCGGTTCCCTTCACACAGCCCCCTTTGTTCCAGGAGAACATGGGGCTGTGAGTCAGGAGGCATGGCATGGGCCAGGACACCTGGAGTCTCCTCCCACATCAGCCACCCTTTGGGACTCCATTCTTGAGCAGGTCGCTTAACTTCTCAATGGCTGGTGTTCCCCGCTTGCTAATTGGTGAAGGAGGAGTTAAATGGTACAGCGTGGCCACGACCAGAAGACGATGCTGGCTCCGTGTCTATGGCATCTAACAGCTCTACCACCACCTCCACGTGACTCTCCACTCCCCACTTTCCCAAAGCAATGATTTAGCTAGCGCCCATGCCTCTAATTGGCCAATCCCTCCCTCTGTGCCCTGTGGAAGGCTGAGTGCGACCTAGAGGTGATTTGAATCCCAGATTTGCAAGATGGTGATGATCTCCCATGAGAGAGGACATGGAAAGGGAAGGTTGGGTTAGGGTGCAAGGAACCCGCATTCCTGGGATCCTCTGCCCTCTGCTGACCCCAATTATGGTCAGGTCACCTGGAGGCAGGGCTGGGCCAGTGCCTGGGTAGGAATACTGAGGGCTGCGGGCTGAGTCATTGACGAGGTTTTTGCCAGTTGCTACAGACCCTGCCATGGTAGCCTGTGGACCCTCTGGCAAGAAGACAATGGTTAGGCATTTTCAGAACCCTGAAGAAATCAAGTGGGCTCCTCTCCATTTTTAGAGACCATCCCACCTTCCCAGGGTGACCTGAAGCTCACCGAGACCCCCAGGTTCTTGTCCATGGCAGGTGGAAGGCAATGACTTCCACTATGTGGTTTCTGTTTGCTTGACCAATTTCTACCAGCACAAAGGGTGGGGATTCAAAGAGCAGCTTGACTTTCTCACTGAACTACTCCTGGGAACACGGAGGCAAATATCTCTTTAAAAATACTCCCTGCAGAGCAGGTCACACTGGCCTGTAGCCACAGCTCCCCAGGCTGTGATCTCACCAAGCTCCAGGAAGCCAAACAGGGTCAGGCTTGGCTAGTCTTGGGAGTCGGAGACCTCCCAAGCAAAACACAGGTGTTGCTGGTGATGCAGCAGGCTGGCCCCTCCCTCCCAGAGGCTGGGATGATTTAATGAGTGCCAATCAGCACCCAGCCAGAGGAAAGGGGCGTGGCACCACCATGGGGCGCTCACCATGCTTCCTGGGCCTCTGCTGGTTCCATTCTTAAGAATGGAGGTATATGTATGTTCTCCCTTCCTGTCCAATTCCTCAAGCTTTGTGCTCTCGGCCTTCTGACCTAAAGTTTCCAGGATGTTCCAACCAGTTAAAGGATGGAGAAGCAACAGGTTTCCTCTTGGTCCAATAGCCCCCAACTCCAACTGTAGCTTCCATCAGGCTCAGCCCCCAGGACAGTCCCTTCTGCTTTGGGAACAGTCAGGATGAAAGGGGTCCATGAAATGAGGGCCGTCATTAGCTTGTTTTATGAGCACGCAGATATTCATTACACCCAACCCCATCATTAGTGGCTGCAGAGAGAGCTCGGGGCCCCTTTATTGCAGTAGAAACCAAGGGGGTTTCTTCCCCCAAAGGGAGCACTGCTTCTGCCTCCAGGAAGGCTGTCCAGCTCGGGAGGAGGACCGAACGCTCACTCCCAGGCTGACTCTCACTGTCCAGCCTCCAGGCACCAGACAGACCGGGCATGAGTCAAATAGTTCACATACGGTGTGATAAGGGCTTAGATCTTGGAGAGGCCTGGCAGCTGCAGCCAAGCACAAGGGGCATTAATACCCCTGTGCACAACTCTCCCCACCCCCCCTCGCCAGGCACTGCTAGCTTCAATGTGTTCCTATGCAGCTTCCTTCAGGAAGCCCTCCTTACCCCCACTAGGTCTTTGGCATGTCTCATTCTTAGCACCAGTCACATCTCGGCATACTTGGGTCTCCGACCTGCTATGGCATCCGGCACCTAGTAGGCACTTGTGCTCTTGGGGACTGAATTGGCCTGAGCCATGAGCCACAGAAGGGCATGTGAATGGGGTCAGAGGAGACTATCTTGACCCCCAACTCCGCTCTCTGTCTTTTCTCACAAGATGAAGGATTTGGTGGTTTAACTGTCTCCAGGTCCGTCACAATCAGCAGGTAGCTGAACAGTTATCCACCTGCTCTGTGCCTAGGAGGTAACCCTGCTCACCTCCTAAACTCAGTGCCTTCATACAAATCCCATCCAGAAGCTTTTTAGCATCCATCTTGCACTCGGTCCCCTTCGTGTCCCCAGAATGGTAACCTCATCACTCACTGTAAGAAATCACACAGTTAAAGTCAAGAAAGGTCAGACTCCATCTCCCAAGGTCAGCCTGTAGCCCCTTGGGCCTGGTAGGACCACAAGCCTGAGGGACAGGGGGATGGAAACCCAGTGGCAATAGGTTGGAGCTCACCCGACTAGTGCAAGCTATCAAGGCCGAATGGAGCGTGGCCAGAGCCCACAGAGACAAATTAATCAGTTGTCATTTGGATTCATTAAAGATCCTCTTGCTTGTACGCACCACAGCCTCAGAAAACATGGCAATTGCTCACAACAGAAAGTTCTATGGGGAGGTTTATCTCAGCTCTCTGTGGCCTAGCCTAGATTAGTGAACGCCCAGACATTTCCACACAGGTAGAGGAGGCTGGCCCTGGGCAACTCATGATGGGCTTAGATTAGCAGGAGGCAGGTGGAGCCCCATACCAGAAAGGATCTGGGAAGGCCAAAGAAGTCAGCAGCTGTCCCTTGACCCTCTTTGGACTTCTCTGTTGTCCCCTGGTCCTCTTTCCTCATGCCCCTCGGCACCATCACCTGGAACAGCTCAGCCCTCTTCAAGGTTGTGCAAGGACTCATTTCAACACTCATTTCATTGAGACCAAAGATGTTCCCCACCAGGGTTGGACGCCAAACACCACAAGCTGCCCTGCCCCCAACTCTCCTGCCTGTTGGGATGCAGCCAGGTACCTCAGCACACAAGCCTTCCCAGTGGCCACTGCTACTGAATGGCCCTCCACAAATGGCCTCTCAGGTTCACATGGCCTTGCCAGAGGGGTCCAATACCTCCCTTCCTCTCCCTGGGGTCCTGTGAGGCCCCAGCCATTCCAAAGACCTATGGGACCAACCGTGAGGTTAGGGTGGAGTTTACTATGCTAGCCTGGGTTGTTTTTCTCATTGTAATTGCCAAGCTCTCCAGGTTGGCATTTGCCTGCTGGGCACTGTAAAAAGTGACACAATGGAATGAGAGTGAGCCCTGGGCCCTGTTGGAGACTGCGTGGCCCCAGACCCTGCTTGTGCTCTGGTGGGCCCCTTTGCCCTCCCTAGACAAACAGTCCTGCTTTGCCACAGGCAGGCAGGGGCATGAAGGTCTTGGCACCGCCGAGGAACAGGAGGGCAGAATGTCAGAGATGGCACCTTGCTTGGGCATCTGGTAGGAAGAAGAACTGAGCAAAGGACTTGGTTGCCTGCTGGCACCTGACCCTCAGGCCTGGATGCCTCCCACCCCTACCCTCAGATCTACAGCATCTACAGATCCCCATCTTCCTGTTTCTTCCCTTCCTTGGGTCCCTGAGGTACCTCCTCCTGCCCATCTGGGGAACAGAAATACCCCTTGTTCTCATTGATTAGTGGAAGGGTGCCAACTGGGAAAGGAATGTCCCATCAAATAATGTCATCAGCCCTGAGAAGTCAAAGGCTCAGCGCATAGTGGCTCTGTGTGGGGTGAGTGACCAACCACTTCTGACTGATCCACCTCTCTTGAGAGCAGGCCACCTCAGGGCCTGAAGGTCAGCCAGGTCCTAACAGTGAAAGGCCAGAGTCTAGAAGAGACAGGGAAAATGTCCCATAACCAGGAACAGAGCACAGAGGGTTCTTATCACTGCTACCCCTATATCTACTGAAGAGTAGGTCCCCTTCCTGGGCCCATTGTGGGGGAGGGGGTAATCAGGACTCTTGGACAGTGGGGTTCAGGGATTAATGAATATGTGAATCACCTCAAGTTGTTCCTCGTTTCCTTCCTTTTGGCAGCACTGGGGATCAAGCCTGGGGCCTCACACATGCTGGGCAAGTGTTCTTCCCATGAGCTCCAGGTCCAGTTTCCCCCCCCCCAGAACCCTTTAAATTCATTTTTTATAATCTTTGGAACAGGTCTCAATAAGTGGCCCCAGCTGACCTTGAATTTGTGGCTCTTCTACCTGAGCCTCCCAAGAGACTGCATTTCTAAGTCTGGGCCACCAAGCCCGGCTTCAGTTCAGGTTCTTGTTAAAAGGAAGATTGTGACTCGCTAGACCTCGTTTGGAGCCCCAGATTCTATTTTCCTAAGGTTCTCCCATTACAGACAGGTGGCTGCTGCTGAATGGGAGGAAGGGGCTTTGTTTTGAGTAGCAAGGGGCTGGGGAGGAGGGGCCAGGCGCACTGTCGGCCTTCAGAAAAGAGCAAGACGGGACTTCAGTAGGACTTAGACCGTTTCTGCTTTTTTCTTGTCAAACTTTATAATGGCATTCGGTTTCCTAGAGCCTCCAGCTCTTGCCAGCATCTTCTATTGAAATAAAAACAAACCTCCTCCCCCAGACCAGGAGCAAAGGGAAACTGTAGAGACAGGTGCTCTCCAGACCCAAGGAGCCTCCAAGCAACTCTCACAGCCAGCCCTGGAGCCTTGAGGTAGACACCAGCCTGAAGTGATACTACTCCTCAAGGGTCTGCTGGAGGCAAGGGTCTGGTGAGGCCACCTCCTGCTCCTCCCAGCAGTTCTCCCTAGCCCCTTCCCTCATTGGGGTGCAGGCGGAAGCCAGAAAGACAGGGTGCTGCAAGGGAGAGATGGAGCTTGATAGGAGCCAGAGCTGAGGAGAGAGCCCTCCAGCTCCTTCCTCTCCAGCTGGGTTGCTGTTCCCCAAGCCCTGTTTGTTTTAGGGATTAACTGCACCCCTATCCTAATTGTTGGGAGCCAGCAGACCTGAAGTCTCCAGTAAGCAGCCAGGGAGGAGGGCTGAAGAGGGTTGGGTCAGCCAGCCTGGCTCCCTCCACACCTCCCAACTCAAGCCCTAGAACAGAACAGCTCAGTGCCTACCACAGTCCTTAATACCAGTCAGTCACCGGTTTGTGCCCATGCCCTGCTCCTAATCCCATGGTCCACACCCTGGCCTAGACAACTGTCCCTTCCCAGATGCTTTCTTCCCCTTCTTCCCTTGCTTGGCTCCTGATGATACCACCAGTGAGGGGCACCCTGAGAGAAGCCTGTGTGAAGGGTCATATGTCCATGCATGCATGTAAGCATAGGGGTCTAAATGAGCATGACCGTGTGAGTACAGGTGCACACGCATGGGTATACATATATGTACATGTGTTCACACATGTGTGCAGAGAAAGCACATAAGTACCTATGTACATTGTAAGCATATTGAGTATGTTAGCACATTGGTTGTGGGTACGTGGAGTGAGCATTTGCGCATGTCTGTAAGTGTCATGGTTTGATCCAGGTGTCCCCCACAAACAAATGAATGTGTTCTGGGTAATCGATCCTCAGCTGATGGCAGTTCAGGAATTAGAACCTCGCTAGAGCTGTGTTGTTGGGGGTGGGCTTATGGGGGTTATAAGCCAGCTTCCCCTTGCCAGTATTTGGCACACCTTCCTGCTGCTGTTTGCAGTGCTGTGGCAGAGGTGATGTCCAGCCCTCTGCTCATGCCATCGTTTTCCCTGCCAGGATGGAGTCTCCCCTCGAGTCCGTAAGCCAAATAAACCCATTCCTCCACAAGCCGCTTTTGCTTGGGTTCTTTCTGCGCAGCAACTAGAATGCTGACCGCAACAGTAAGTGAGCACACTTGTGAGCGTGAGGTGTGATATATGTATGTGTGTGTAAGTATTGATTACATTAGAGGGTATGGGTACATGGGTGTGAGTGTGCAGGTGCATGTGAGCACATGATTGTGAATATATTAAGTGACTGCACTGTGTCTATGGGTGTATTGTGTGAGCATGTGTGTGGACATGTCTGTGGAGGGGAGAGTTTACCATCCCCCTGCCTGTGGCCCTCTCTGCCACCCAGCCTAGAGGGGTCCTACAGCCTCCTAAGTCTCCAGCTGCTCCCTTCAAGGAAGCCAGCCGTCCACTGCTAGGCCTGTTCCCACCAGTTCTGGAAAAGCCCTGCCACTGTTTTGTTTCCTTTGCTCCAATCATCAAGCAGTTCCCAGCCAAGTTTCCACCAACATCTGCCCTGTTCCCCAAGAAACCTTCCTCAGGCCTCCAAGGCTGGACGTCCCCTTCCCACACATCCCCCAACAACAGAACCCTTCTCCTCAATGCTGTGGCCCTCTATCCTGAGCCTCCTCCAGGCCTGCCTGTGCCTCTGTGTCCTCAGTCTGTGACAGTGTGTGTCTCCATGGGATGGAGGGACCAAAGGCCAGAGAAGAAAAGAAGCTGGGCTAAGATGGTGTCATTAGAGATCCTAATGCCCTTCATCAAGACCTATTAAAAAACATCATATGCTGTTTGCTCCCCATGCCTGGGATGAGCAGAGACCCAGCGGGACAGGCCACAGTTACAGTTGGGTAACCTCAGAGCCCATGGCCCAGCCATTAGCCTTGCCAGCCTGACACCACCCAGGAGACTTCTTGGGCCTGTCACAGCCAAAGAGAGCTGTCAGTTGCAGAGCCCCTCCTCCCTCCACCAGCCTTTCACGGAGGTTCAGCCAGGATCTCAGCTCAGTAATGACCCTGACACTTGGATGGCACTGTGGGACTTCAGAACTCTACGTTTCCTAATTGAATCTTCACAGCAACTCCATAAGGAAACCAGCGCTGTGTTGTTACCACCATTATTTATAGGTACAGAGACGGAGGAGACACTTGGAAAGCAGTGGCTTACTCAAACTCCTGTAGATTGGTAATGACATTGGGCTGAAGCCTGACTCGCCCTGTAGGTTGGGCTCCGAATCGCCTGTCATCTGAACATCTCCATTTTCCCAGTCATCTGGCCGCTGGCAGAGCCGTCAGATCAGCTCGACTCCAGAAGCAGGACCAGGAGGCCTTTGGTCCAAGTGGGCGTCTCTGGGCCGGCCTCACTGCACTTCAACAGAAAATTTCTTGGAAAGTAAAAACCAAAGTGAATCAAGTCCTACAGACGCCCTGGCGAGATGCCTGCCCTACTTCACAGGGTGGCACCCCTTCTTTAGGTGGTGACCGTAACATAAATATTCCATCATTGGCCCCAGGATTAGTCAGGGTTCTCTAGAGGAACAGAACCAACAGAATGAATTTTAGTTTTAAAAAGTGTGGGGGTGCATTTATTGGATTAGCTCATGGCACCCCCCCCACACACAATAGCAGTCTGCAAGCTGGAGAGTCAAGGATCCCATAGCCGCTCAGTCCACAGGGCTGGAGGCCTCAGCAGTCCCAATCCAGCACTGAAGGCCTGAAGGCTTCCTGGGGAGCCGCTGGTCTTCAGTCCAGGCTGGAAGGCTGAGAAAACTTCTTTCCAATGCAAACAAAGAGATACACGGTGAATGCCAGCAGTCAGGCAGGCAGGGGGAGAGAGATTTCTTTCCCCTTTATAAAGCCTTAGGGCAGGGTCTTGCAAACTTTTCCCAGGCTTGCTGACTCCCTGAGTCTCTGGAATTTCCTTCCTGCACTGCCCTCCCTGGAAGGGATGTCCCTTTCTATCTCCCCTGAGCTTTCCTTACATCCTGCCCCCTACTGAGAAGGCTGCCTTCCTGTGATCATCCTCAGAGACACATCCAGGATTACTAAAAGGGTCAAGTTGACAACAAAACCTAACCCTAACCATCACAGCCCTGGAAGGAGGTTGAAACAAACAGAAGACTGAATGGCTCATTTCTTTTATTTGCTTTGAAGCTCCATGCTATGGTAGGATATAAAATTGGTATTACTGTGACTTCCACAGTGGTGTTTAAAATTGCATAAGGTCCTCACTATGTCATGTGTTTAGGACATGAATGAGTGTTTTTTTAAGCTTAAAAATGGTTTTTAATGAAACATATTCCCATTTAAAGATGAATATGTGTTTTTAGTAACATAGTTATGCAAAATAAGTTAAGACAGAAGGAACTGAAGAAGTAATGCTCAGTTCCCTAGAAGATTCCAGAAAAATGAGGTGTTTGGGTAACCGATGTCGATACCAAAGTGTCCACTTCTGCCGAGTATATTTAAAAGCAGCACTGGTGCATAAACACACTTAACCATCCACTCATGATGCCTGCTTTCCACCTGTCTTCGGGTTTCTGCTCTACCTCTGTGCGCAATAACCTTACTAAGAAACACTGTATGTGGGTTGGGGAGATGGCTCGGTGGTTAAAGGCACTTGTCTGCAAAGCCTGATGGTCTGGGTTCAATTCCCCAGTGCCCATATAAATCCAGATGTGCAAAGTGGAGCATGCATCTGGAGTTTGTTTGCAGTGGCTGGAGACCTGGTGCACCCATTCTCTCTCTCTCTCTCTCTCTCTCTCTCTCTCTCTCTCTCTCTCTCTCTCTCTCTCTCTCTCTCTCTTAAATAAATTTTAAAAAAAACTGTTTCCCCATGCCCCACCCCCACCCCCTGCCTTGTCTTCTTCCCACCTTTCCTGTAACCCTAGTCAGAAAACATGTGACCCAAGACAAGCAGGGTCCAGGAGGATGGCCCCACAATCTGCTAAGGTTCATCTCATTCTCTGGGCTTGAAAGAATTCAGGCCAGTGTCCTCAAGCAGAAGGTCCCCCAGGGTTGACACAAGGGAGTCCCAGACAGTGCAGACTCCAGAGGCATCAGCTGTTCAAAGTTGTTTCCTGTGCCCTTCGGGATCCACATGCAAAGAAAGAAAGGATGTTCTCAGAGCAATGCTCTCCATGGAGTGTAATCTAGGGGGTTCTTCTTTCTAGTGCTTTGTTTTGATTTTTTTGTAAAATAAGTGTTTAGCTCTTTTATAATCTGAAACAAAAAGTTACTACTGTATGTAGGGAGCTGAGAAGAGAGCTCAGTTAGTAAAGCATGAGGACATGAGTATGATCCCCAGAACCCACATAGAAAAGTCAGGCATGAGGGATGGAGAGATGGAGAGATGGTTCAGAGGGTAAGAACACTTCCTATGGAAGCATGAGGGCATGTGAAGTCCTGAGAATGCCTGAATTCAATTCCCCAACACCTCTGTTAACAGCTCGGTATAGCCACGCACATGGGGCGCAGAGACCAGGGAATTGCTGGGGCTCATGAAAACAGCAAATTCCAAAATCAGTGAGAGCCTTGGTCTCAAGGAAGCATGCTGACGAGGACACCCGAAGTTCTCTCCTGGCCTCCGCACAAGCACACAGAAAACACACGCATTTTTACACAAATGTGCATACGCCACACACATACCATACATACTACACACCTGCACATGCAAAAAAAAAAAAGCCAGGTGAGTCATGGGTTTATTATCCCAGCACTGGAGAGGCAGAGACAGGCAGATCCCTGGGGTTCGCTGGCCGGCCAGTCTAACCTAATTGGCACATTCCAGGTGAGTGAGAGACCCTGTATTAAAAAAAGAAAAAATGGTAGGCAGCTCCTGAGGGACAATACCCAAAGTTGTCCTCTGGCCTCCATAGTCACATGCACACATGTACCAGAGATCATATGTACCCACACAAGTGAGCACATACACACACACACACACACAAAAAAAAAAAAAAAAAAAAACTATTTGTAAGAGAGGTGTTTGGAGTCTAGGATCTCAAGCTCACCTGGTCTGAGGGAGACCATCAGTGATGGAATCAGCATAGATGAGGGCCCAAATCCCATAACCACCAGTATCCTTCCACCAGCCTGCTCCAGGGACCCTCCTGGAGCAACTGCTGACCGTCAAGAAAACCAAAAAAGCAACAAAAAAA
>PVHP010032966.1:0-20317 GCA_004024765.1 Zapus hudsonius | reverse complement strand
AAATGCCCAATCAGAAGCAGCTTTAGGGAGTAAAGGGTTTATCTTTGGCTTACAGCTATGAGGGAAGAATACATCATTTTGAAGAGAGCATGGCTGGAGGAGCACACCAGTGTCCTATCACATCAGCAGAAAGGAAGTAGAGAGAGAGGAAGAATGAAAGAGCAAGCAAGCAACACCTCAAGATCCACTCCCAGGTACAGTCGCCATTAAGGTTTCACATCCTAAGGGTTCCACAACCTTCCCAAACAGCTCCACCCATGAAGGATTAAGTATTCAACCACATGAGTCTATGTGAGACATTTTACATTCAAACTATCACCCATAAATTCTAAAAATCCCTTCTTTAAGGAACTCCACTGTGCTTGGAATTTTCATTATTTAGCATTCATAGCAGGAGCTGGAACTAAATTCTGAGAACACAAATGCAGCTGATTCATTTAAAGTTTAAGGACCAAATGTCTACCAGTCGCCATGCTCAGCCTTAAAGATACAAGATAAATCTAATACCTTCATAGCTATAAGTGAGTCCATGCAAAGTGTTATGCTCTTTAAATCTAACAAGAACCCTCTGAAATGGGAGATGAGCCACATTTTATAGATGAAAGAACTGGGAGTAATAGAACGTAGAGAGCACATCCAGTGACATAAGTCCTCAAGAGTCCAGGTCAGAGATTTCACGGGTTGAAGGTTTATTCTCATGTTTTCATGTTGCCTCTCAGCATTTCAGACTCCAGCACAATTTACAATTTAGCTGGATATAGAAATTGTTTACACATACCAAGTAGCAGTCTATTTGGAAAGAAAAAAATCATTTGAAATATTTTTAAAAGTGAACCATAACAATTTAGAATATTCCAAATGCCAAGTGACTGTAAGTGGTGATTTGAATCAGATTGCCCCTCCCCCCCCAAAAAAAACCCCTCATGTGTCCTGAATGCTTGGTCCATATCTGGTAGTAATTTGGGAGGTGAAGGCTTGCTTGAAGGGGTGTGTCCCTGAAGGCAGGCCTTGGGGTGTTACAGCCCAGCCCATATTGTCTCACTGAACTTACTGTCTCAACATCCCCCCTGCTGATGTGGGGAGGTGATGTGGAGCTGTCTGTCCCTCCCATGTTTTCCACCAAGATGAAACCTCCCCTTGATCCTGTAAACCAGAAATAAACCTTTTCTTTCCATAAGCTGCTTCAGGATGGGTGATTTGTCCCAGCAGCAAGAATCAAACATTATCTTAAGATGGTGTATTCCAGGGTGGGATGCCAGTGTGGGCAACACTCAAGGAAGTTCTTTAGGGAACTAGCAGGAGGGGCTCCTCAGAATCAAACAAACCCATGTTAAGTATGAATGACACACAGAGGAACAGATCTAGGTAAAGATTGCTCAGTAACTTTCCAATGCCTTGCCTGGGAAAAGAATTATCTCAAACCTTTGGAATTCTATGTCATGAAGGTATTACCCACAGTGAGCTTTCTGCATGTGGCCCGCCAGGAAACTATCACAAGCTGTCCTGACACTTCACCACTGTGTTACAGTTATGTACAGTTTCTGTTTGTCTTGTTATTTGGCCATTTAGAAAGCATTATTAGGACCTAGTAAGCTACAAATAAGGTAGAGTTATACTTAATGGCAAACTCTTTAATGTGACTGATTACCCGTGGCATGTCAGGTACAGTTGCATGAACTTCTTAAATCAAACCTGCATAGCGAATGAACTTTCCATCTGTCAAAGCCCCACAAGCGAAGGCTTCCGCAGTGCATAGAATTAGCACTTCAGGTTTTGTTCACAGGTTTGGACAGCATCCATCATCAGCTTGACAGATGGAATTGTGTTTTATTTCTCCATTTTTCTCTCATTTCTGCAGCCACAAGGACTCCAGAGAGGGACCCTTGGATCCTGGACTCGGGAAATTGGCTAACAGCAGGATCTGCTAGCTTGTTTTATTATTTATCATCAGACATAAGCTGAGACACTAAGGGTGTGCCATTAGAGAGGGGATCAATCTTCCTGCTATCCCTTTGACCCAAGAGAGAGCTATTACAAAGGGCAGAGGAGGACACTTGGCATTCTCAAATGGAAAGAGGAACGGATGATTTCTTTGCTTCACGGTGGCATTTTCGGAGTACCTGCTGTGTACTCAGCTGTTGGTGTTACTACAAGAATTACAGATGAGTCATCACTTTCACCTGCATTTTCTAACTCTAACTATCACTTTTAATAAGTAAAGTGATGCTCATGGATGGAATGTGTGAGTGTCCTGTCACAACACGGTTCTGAAACATTTTCTCCTTGTGCAGATGAAGATGAAGACACAGAAAACTAATATCTTACCTAAGGTCATGCACTTAGTAACGGAATCAATATTTAATTTTCAGCATAATCTATATAAGTAGATAGGTAAGGATAAAGAGTAGGCAGAATGATTTGTTTTGCATATACATAAGACTGTTCATAAGGAAGAGCAAATAGAAAATAAATCCATTATTCATCTTGAGGTAGAAATAAGGGCATTCTTCAAATCAGAGGAGAGCTGTGTTCTAAAAATGTATCTGTAAATTAGCTATTTGGCATTTATTCATGAGCTGATATGATGTCTGGGATTTGTTTCAAAGTAATGATTGGATCAGATTAAAAGATTGGCCAAGTGTTGATAATTTTCGAAGCCAGATGAAGGGTACATGGGGTTGTAAAACTCTCTGTGTGCAAATTTTCCATAATCAAGTTCAAAAACTAAATGGTAACTGTCTAACATCCTCACTGTAGAGAAATGTACAGAATTGGATATGGAAATACATATATAGAACATTCTACATCAAATTCTCAAGCCCCTTTGCTGCATTGGCAAAAACTGTTTTTATACAATCCCTCTCCAACTGTAAGGACTTAGATGACCATTCATTCTTTTAGAACAGCTTAAAGGACACAATGCTTTCTAAGCTCCCTTTAGTCTATATGAATCTATGTGTGTAATGTCTGACAAGAGCTGTGTGAGACTAGCTTCTCTCAACAAACAAAATCACAGGGAGCTACACACATGTGTTTTGTACATGTGTAAATAGAACATGAAAGGAACTAGGCCAAGTGGAAATAGGGAACCAAAGAGTCTTGGATCTGTGGTTGGACAAGCTGGAGAGATGATTATACATTCCATTTCTGGCTGATACACAAAGGTCCAAGACCCAATAGAGCCAAAGGTTTAAGTTCTAATATGAATCCAACTTCTCAGACAGAACAGTGATGTCTCAGATTGAAGCATTCAGCAAAGCCTCTTTTTCTACCTTTTGCTCTATGCTGTCCTTTGATGGATTGTATGAGGCCTACCCCACTCTGTGGGCAATTTACTAGTCTACCAGCTCACATCTGAATTACATTCCTAACACCCTCAAAATCACATCCAGAATAATGTTATCCAAATATCTGGGTAGCCTGTGGCCCAATCGGGTAGACATATCTTTAGTGTCTAATAATCATAGTGCCTAATAAGTGATAATACATTCAAAGGTCAAAACTATAGGAAGAATCAGATAATGGAGATCAGTTACTGAGTAAACATCCCTGTCTTCTACTTAGTACATAACATGAAATGTAATAGACCTGCTATGACTGTAGGAATTTAACAGACCCCTAGGTTAGAAAACAACCCCTGAGTAGGAGGCTGTGCACTCATTACAGAAAATGGTCAAATTCTGAGTCCCTAATACAGTGCTAAGTGCTAGGAACCAGCTGTGAGTCTGAGAACAGTTAGAGTGTTAGGTACTAGAACTTGGCTGTGAGTCACAGATGTTGTGCTAGTGAGAATCATCTTTATAAATTCTGTGTGAGAAGCCTGGAGGTAAAATTTGGTATAAAGGTTGGAAGATGGGAATTTGTCTTGAGTCTTGTTTTAAGTAGTGGTGCAGCTCTAGTAAAATACAGATTGCTCATGTCAAACAAACATGGGGGTCCTAGGGGGACAAAGCCACCACCAAACAAACATGGGGGTCCTGGAGGGATATGACCACCTCCAAACAAACATGGGTCCTAGAGGGACATAGCCACCTCCAGACAAACATGGGGGGTCCTGGAGGGACATAGCCACCTCCAAACTTTCAGATACTGCTATTGCCCTTATTTTAAAACAAACACAAATAAATATATCATTTCCAGTTGTAAATGCTATGAAAAAGTATGGTGCATTCTAAATGTATCAATGAAGGATAATTTGGGCTGGGATGTCTTTCTTCTTGAGAGACATTTAAATTGTGTCTTAAATAAGGCTATATTAGCTTCCCAGGGCTGCTATAACAGAACGAGGCAGACTTTATGGCTTAAATAGCAGAAGTGCATTTTTGCTGAGCTTTGAATCACAGAGGTCAAGATGAGGATGTTAGTAGGTTTAGTTTCCTCCTGAGCTGCATGTGGTCCTTCTTGCTGTGACCTCTTGGCTCTGTCCTATCTCCCCTTGTTAGGAAGTCACCAGTCATATTGAATTAGGCTCACCCATTTGACCACTTCAAAGATCCTGACTTCCAATATAGTCACATTCACAGACACAAAGCTAATGTAAAGTTATCAATATATGGGTTTAGGTGGACAGAATTCAGCTCCTTAACAAGGGCCAACTTAAAAAAATAAAGGTTGAAAGTGGGATTGAAAAGTGCCACATAGAACTGGTGATAAAGTATATGGAAACTCCTCTCTGATAAATTCTATTTTTTTTCTGTGAGGTCATAGTCAAGGTCACTATCAAGAAAAGACAGTGTTGGGAAGAGGCAAGACATCAAATAACACAGAAGGTATAAAGTATCAGTTACAGCAGGTAGAAGATGAAGTTTGTTGTAAAAACAGATTTTGGACAATGTCCAAAGCTCCATTGAGGCAACTGAGCAATGAGAGTCTGCTCTGGTGGGAGCAGGGTGTCACTTTTCTCTGCTGGCCACTGAGCTGCTTGGTGAAGGCTGTAAAGACGAGTAGACTCACCCTAAGTCAGGTTTTGTCAGGGAGGTGCACTTCGAGCCAAGATGACTGTCACAGGCAAAACACATGTCTTCTCCCCAGATAGGACACAAATGACAGACCAAAAGATGATTACACCAAGACCAGTTTGGTGAACCAAAGAGTTTATTGGGGTTATTTACAGAGCAGGGTGAGGGGCTGCTTACAGGTGCAATTAGATGACTCAAATGCGGCTGCACCAGGAGATGTCTCATCCCATCCTGGATGACGACCTCCCCATAGCTGCTTCAACTCCAGGGCAGCTGCACCACCAGAAATCCCACCCATCAGAGAATCTCTCATCCCCAAGTACTCGTTTCCCCTTTTTTATAGCCTTAGGGTGGGGTTTTTCCACCCTTTCCCACACTAGTTGACTTCCCGAGTCTCTGGAATTTCCTTCCTTCACTGCCCTCTCAGGATGGGATGTTTGTTTCTAGCTAATATGACTTCCTGAATCCCCTGAGCCTCCTCTCTCTTTCTTCAATTTGGAGGAAAGCTGCTGTAAACAATGAAGAAGAAAGCCCTTGGTGTACTGGGCACTGAACCCCTGCTGATAGGGAAGCTGAAGGATGTAGGGGGATGGAGGACCTATTCATGCATTAGATGCTTTTTCTTTGCTATTAGATGCTGGGAGCACTTATACAGACAATAAGTTCTACTTTAAAAATATTAGTTATTTCTTTGCATGTTGGGGACCAGGGCTCACCAGAGCCTATTGCTGCTAAGAAAGAACAACCAGATGCTTACACTGTGTACATCATGTTCGGGGTCCAGCCTACATGGGTGAATTCGGAATTGAACCCATGCAGGCAGGTTCCTTTAACTTCTGAGTCATCTTCCCAGCCCCTTGACATAAGTTCTAAAGAATCCTATTGGTATTTACACAACAGAATGTTATATACCTCCCCAGAAAGCTTATTCTATTACACATTCCTCAATTGAGAAGCTGAAAAAGTTCCCTTTCATCTTTCAAAATTGTCTCTGATCAGGAAAAGTCAAATCAGTTTACTATTCTGCTAAGAAGATGGTGACTCCCCCACCAACCCAACTTTCTACCTCACCTTCTTCTTTGTGCCCATTATTTATGAGCTATTAATATTAATATTAATAGCTATGAGCTATTAAAATAGCTCTAGAGGATGTTTCCAGATCTCATAGTTTTAAGAAAGCAGAGATTGGTGCAGTTAAACCTTGTTCATACTAACAGGACTGAAGGTCTAGATGTCAAATGCTAACAAAACTTCATCAAAATATCTGCTGGAACAATGGTAGACTTCATTATGTTCAGAATATCAATTGCTAATTGTTCAGGATTCCTGGCTTCTCACCTCATCATAAACACATGGAAAATCCATCTTGCACAAGTATGTCAAGTCATGCTTCTTGACCAACCAAACTTGATGTAATGACTATAGGGATGGGCCAGTCCTAATGGCATTAATTGGTGAAATATTTATGCCCTCCAGAATCTTAATGCATGTTTGAATGTAAGTACAGGGACCCAGATTCCAGATGAGAGTGTCTTCTCCAGGATAGGTGTGGTTTTTCTAGACTTCAACCTTTGACAGTATGTGAAGCTCTGGATGGCTCAGTAGAAATCACAGTTTCAGTGTTCTCTGTGTTCTCCATCACTCTCTCTCCTCATTCTGCTGAGCCATCTCAGCATCTGTTTGCCCTTCATACCTTCATCTGACATTGGCATTCCTTTCCGCTGCCACTCTGTCATCCTTTGACCTTGACTCCTCCTGTTTTGTATCTACAGGAAGGGGAAAGAGCAGAAAGCTAGGAAAACCCACTCCTGCCCTGGCCCTAAAACCATACATGCTACCTTGGACAGACACAGCAAAAGGCAGATCAATGCAGCCTAATGTATCCAGAACTTCCTCACCTACGCTTCTGTTAATCTTTACAGTGCTGTGGTAAACTGGATGCTAGCCAACTAGAGAGCTAAGCCAGAGAATATAAGCAATTGATCAAGATGCCACCTTAGGTTCATCTTGATCTTGTGGCTTTTGTTTCAGACCTGACCTGGTCCCATCTCGAACTTCTTTTGAGCAAACAGTATTTTCAGTGTTTTCATCCTGGCTCTTCCAGCTGCCCTGTGTGGATTTCATCTTCTTCAAGGCCTCACATATTCTTTGTAACTTGTTTTCACCTGGATAGAAATGCTGGAAGGGACTGGAGACAGCATATGTCCCAAATTGTCTATGAGGCCATCTTTGACCAAATGTCCTGGTGATCAAACTCCACTGGTTTACTTTGTTAACGATGACTGCACCAGACCCAGGGCCATGAACTGACAGATCAGCTAAGAAGGTGAATTCTTATTTCAGTCTCAGTGTTTCATAACAATGAGTTCCAAGCATTAGATTCATTCTGACCATCATTTATAATAGCTAAGAAAGAACAGGATACTATTAACTAAATATTGCAGTGCCTGTAGAAAAAGCAGTGATGAAATTAGATATTAGATTTATAAGTAACATCATACTTCTGCTAGATTTGGGGGTGCTTTGTTACTACAATGGCCTTCCTGGATGTTCATCATGATCCCAGGCCCCAGCCCAGACCTTCTGTTTTGTATCTATAGTCACTTGTATATAGGCATGAACCTGGAAACAAGTGTTCTGATGTATTTATTCTTAGTATGCAGTGAATAAATGTACATGAAATCGGCCTTCTGTGAAGGTTTTGAAATAGATAAAGGCTTTGACTGTCAGACAGCATGATGTCACACTTGCCAGTCTCATGACTTTGAGCTAGTTATAGAAACTTCTCTAAGTCTGGGAGTCCTCAGCTATAAAGGAGAGTCAAGGTCAAAGGATGACAGAGTGGCAGCGAAAAGGAATGCCAACGTCAGGTGGGGGTATGAAGGGCAAACGGATGTTGAGATGGCTCAGCAGAATGAGGAGAGAGAGTGATGGAGAACACAGTGCGCACTGAAGCGGTTGACATTTAGGAAACAGATAGATGAAGTGTGATTTTGGTTTTTCCTATTTTCATGACTTTAAAGAGTTAAAGTTTAAGGGAATAGTGATATACCACGGGAAACAGAAATAACTGGCCAAACAGAGACAACTTAAGTACAAATATTCTGTTTAATGAAAAAGTTCTCACAAGCAAACCAAAAATAGCTTACAAAAATATATCTATAAGTTGGAATTCTTTAGTTTCAAGTGCCTTAGTTTTAAAAATCCAATTTGCCAAAATTTAATGATTTTTAAAAAATTAATCGAGGATATTATCTTTTCTAGGCAGAAAAAAAAGTTTTAATCAAAATGTCCCTGTTTTTTAAATCTACTGATATAATTTTTAAAATGAAAGAATGAATTGAAAGTTCATCTATTCTAGCATTTGATAGAACAAAATGTAAAACTTATTGCCCTAGAGATGCTATTAGAACAGTTTCCCAGATAGACACATTTTTTCCAGGAACTTAACCATGTCCAAATGAGGATGTTGTGTTTCTTTGGATGATGGCATTACAGAAAGTCTTATTAAGGTAGTGTTCTTTTCCATTGAGACAAACGGCACTCATATATTAAGTTATGAAGCACTCAATTTGACTGTCCTTGTTTCCATTTTAATTTTAATATCTAATATCTAATTTTAATATTTAATATCTAATATATGTACTGCTTAGCTAGAGTTCCAGGAATTGTAAAACAGAAAATTCTAAAACAACACATTTTTCAAAGCCTTGCCA
This sequence comes from Zapus hudsonius, assembly GCA_004024765.1. Taxonomy (NCBI): domain Eukaryota; kingdom Metazoa; phylum Chordata; class Mammalia; order Rodentia; family Dipodidae; genus Zapus; species Zapus hudsonius. Next base: position 11,643 of record PVHP010032966.1, on the reverse strand, counting down.
TTATTTATGTTTATTGAGACAAAAATACAATATCATGTATTTTTCATGGAGAGATTTATTTGGTTTTGTTTTGAATTTTATTGTTGAAAACATTGTGTTTTTCCTAATAGGAATCCCATAAAATAAAACTAAATATACTTAAACAGGCCATGATAATTCTGTGCCAAAAACAAAAGCGTCATTACATAATGTTGGCATCTACATGCATAGAGAAAAGCAACGAAACAACTGTGTATAACTTAGGGCATTTTGAGATTTAAAAAAATCACTCCCGTTTTATCATACTTTGTTTACTCTTTGGAAAAAGCTGAAACATAAAAATGCTTCAAATAAAAATATGTTATATCAACAACCAGAAGAGTTAAGGCAAAATTTAGAGTACATATTTCAAAGAAAGTAGGGAAATTATAGAAATCTAAAACAATGCATAATTCATGACAAATCTTGGCATATTTGAAATGTCCTTGAATTTTAATTGGATGCCCAGATAGAAGTTTCTATAAATTCTCTTCTAGGATGAAGCTATGAAGAATTTTTAAATTTGTATAATTTAGAAATGCCTTTGTAAAAGGAAAACAGAGTTGAGGCTTTCCTAATGTAAAGTGTGTGTTCATATTTGGAAGACTGACCTGGAGAGTTGAAACTATCGAACCAGCATAGTGAGAATCACATGTGTCTTTTTGATCATTGAGGAAAAAGGCAGAAGTTTGCATTTCAGGAAAGCCAGTGAAGTTTCTCTTATTGGATTTGCCCATGGCCACCACGTATGATTCGGTGATGTTAACAACTTGATGCACCTGGTATATTTTGGGGAGAGTAATCCTCTCAGAAATTTATACTAGTCTTCAAGTCTTTACATACTTACTAAATCATTTGGATAGACCATGGTCCATGGACACACGCATAACCTTAGGCAGTTCCTAACTACACAAGTTATGCAAGTAATGGGGTGTAGCCAGAAAGTAGCAAATAATAACTTCCTTTGCTAAAGGGCAGAGAGCTGACTGTGACTAGTTAGACCACGTTGTAGGCCTATTGACATTTAACAGCATATATTTAAGTATGATATAAGCTTAAAGTTGCATTTCTTTTTTTAACTTTTTATTGATAATTTCCATAATTATAGACAATAAAGCATTATCATTCCCTCTCCACTCTCCCTCTCTCAATTAGTCTCTGTTTTGTTTGGATTTCATCATCTTTTCATCCTATTATGAAGGTCTTGTGTAGGTATTATCAGGCACTGTGAAGTCAAGAGTATCAAAGTCATTTTGTGTCTGGAAGCTGTGTTGTAAGCAGTCCTACCCTTCCTTGGATCTTACAATGGCCTGTAGTGTTTCGGGGGCCTCAGGAACCTTCCTGACCAGCAACTCTCTGGCTGGTATCCCATCCCTGGCCTGAAATTTTCTAGTAACAATCTATGACTTCTGGGTGTGCCATTATCCAAAGAAGTAAGTTTCCATAAGGCTTATTCTAAACCTCTTAAATTTTGACTAACCCTCTTCCCACCCCTCCTTTACTCAATCCCTTCCCTGACCCCATATTTCCTAAAACAGCATATGTGTCATAATATTAGTAGGTATTATTCTTTCCTCTGTGATAATAAACACTTGTTATTAGTATTAGTTCTTCCATTCATTCATTTTAAGACAAATCAAATTAATGAGTACTAGGCTATCCATGGTCCCCACAAGGACCGATCCAGACGACCCACAGAGGAGGATATCCAGCTGATTGGGGTTGGGGGGGCATCTGGGAATTGGGGATAACAACTCATTGTTTGCGAGCTAAATAATGTAACTAACTATGGACAATAAATATATATTTTAAAAATGTCAATATAAAGATTGTGATCAAATACTTGTCCCTACCACACATGATCACAAGGTATTGGCTTGGGACCGAGGGCATACATACGTTTGCTCCCAGTCCAGGAGGCTCAAAGCCTGATTTCAAGGTGTTGGCAATGCTGTGTTCTTTCCACAGACTCCAGAGGAGAATCTTTCGACTGCTCTTCCTGCCAGTAGTTTCCAGTAGCCTTTGGGATTCTTTGGCTTATGGAGACATTTCTCCGCTCTCTGTCTCTGCCTTCACATGACCTCTTTTCTGTCTCTGGATCCAAGTTTCCTTCTTCCTTGTAAGACACCAATCACTGGATTAGGACCTTTCACCATCCCATATGACATTCTCCTAGCTCTGTCATACCTACAAAGATTATTTCCAAATAAGGTCACATTTTAAAGCCCAGGAATGAGGACTTTAATAATCTTTCTGTGGGACACATTACAACCAATAAATGAAAGCTATAATTCATTCTCTCACAAATATTGAGTCTATTCTGTCAGGCAATGTGAAAAGCAAAAGAGATCAAGTCTCTGCCCTTCAGGAGCTTGTGTGCATGAGGAAATCAAGACTGAGTCAAACAGAAAACACTGGGTGACATATGCTTACCATTTATGATTCCTGGTGAGGAATATTACTACATGTTAGGGTGTTCAAAAATGCATCATATGAAAACATGATTAAGAATAAAATACATTGATTTACCTGACAATATTTATTTATTTGGACAAATGTATTTTATTTCTAGTTATTCTATAGTATATCTAGTTATGATACTCCAAGAAGAGGAAGGCAATGATACTCTAGGAATGGCAAGACACTGATGTGGTCATTCACTAAGGGGTAAAGTGAAGATAGACATGAATACGAGTTCATAGAATCATAATAATCTTGGAGTTTCATAAATTTTGTCTTAAAGATGTTGAAAGAGCCAGTAGTGGTGGTGCACACCTTTAATTCTAGCACTCAGGAGGCAGAGGTAGGAGGATTGCTGTGAGTTTGAGGCCAGCCTGGGATTACACAGTGGTTTCCAGATCAGCCTGGGCTAGAGTGAGAACCTATCTCCATAAAGTAAACAAAAATGTTGAAAGAAATCTTAAATAGCATTTTATTTAATCCCACATCCTCCTTAGCAGGTATCTTAGAATAAGATCATGGTGATCAAGAATGAAAATATTTACAATTTTTCACAGTTATTCCCCTATAATTAATTTAGGTCATGTGTGATCTTTTCCATATCCTGAATTATAATGAATACTACTGGAAATGTGCTGACTCCTAACCATGCTCAGAGTTAGCCAATGTGCCAGGAGTGGGGTAAGGGAAGTGGCAAGGAAGTTGGAGAACTTGGATCCAGTTCCCTGGTATCTACTTCTCAGATTTGTTTCAGGCATGTTCATTTATGAGAAATGCTTAGCAGTCCCATGATGGTTAGCCTTCAACAGCAAAGCTTCCAACATCACTGAGATCAGCATTGCTAAAAAGAAGAAAGTCTTGCAAAAGTGAAACCAAAATGATGTGGACATGAACACCAGATCAGCCGCACAGGCAGGTGAGTAGCAGAAGCCCAGATTGGTATGACTAGAGCCTGCATCACTTGGAATAATAACTGCTCTTGAGTGAATCTAGGAGAGGGAAGGAGGATGAAGAGATGGGAGAAGTAGCTGGAAAGAGAGCGAGTTCTGGGAAGATCAGCCATTGCCCATCTGAAAACATGGAGCCCTGTGATAAATTAAAAAGAGAAAACAGTCACATGTTCTGATGACAGTGGTGGGACTTGGGAAGTCTGCATGTACACATAAGAGCATTTCTCATTATCCTCCCAAACTGAAGGATCTTGTGAGGAATCAACCCATTGTGGGAATAAGTGTCCATTTCTTGCAGTATGGATTCTCTTTTGAATTTTTCTGAAAACAACCCAAACCACACTTTCTTATGCACAGCTTGCTATCTACTGTGGTCTCTGAGATCTTTTTTTTTTGTCACATATACTGGGAGACAGCCAGTCCTCGTGCTGTAATGGTACATCATTAAGCATTTAAACAGACTCTCATTTCTCATTCATGCAAAGAACTTTCTGAAAATTTCAATGCCATCCTATCTCACATCTCTTCAAGTCCCTTTCTGTGACCCATTTGCTAAGTTTTCCTGCCCACAATCTGTTGCTTTTATGGATAACAATCTTGTACATGGCCCTTAGGCTTTTTTTCTCCTTCTCCATGCTCATAGAGGATGCTCTAGAGATGTTAAACAAGGTGGGGCATACCAAATCAGGGCTTCTAGATCCCCGAGGAGATGTGATTCATCAGGATGGGGGCCTGGCTGAAGTCACACAGAACACAGATGGCTCTGCAACTTGTGATAGAATCCAGAGAAATATGCAGTCTTCTCTCTACTTCCTAACCCTATAGGATGTTATTTTGGTCTGAGATGGTCACTTTTGTGCTTGTAGATTAAGCCCAGCCAGAGGCAGACAAGAGATGAAGAGGAGTAATGCCAAGGTTAGGTGGAAGGACCTGGATTGGATGATATCTGAAAAAGACATCTCCTCTTGAAGTGCTGTGTGTAAGTCCTCTTATGCTGAAGCTACATTAAATCCAGTTTTCTACTGATTTCTGTCATAAAAAGTTCTGACTACTTAAGTATTTAGAGCCTATAACAATTAGCTCAAATTTTATAAACTTTTACTCAAAAACTATGTGCTCCCTGCCAGCATTCCCTGTCATCAGCTCTCAGTGTTAACCTGCCAACATCACATGGATCTGAAAAGAGATAGAGGTATTGTCCATAACTGAGAATTTATTATAAAAATAACTCATACTTGTCCTAAAATATCAGTCAAAATAATAACATGGTCACAAGACAACAATTCTGTCCATCATTCTTTTCTTTCCTTTCCATACATTATGCTGTGGGCACATCCAGACACTTTAAAGTGTGGAAAAACGTGTGTGTGTGTGTGTGTGTGTGTGTGTGTGTGTGTGTGTGTGTGTGTGTGTGTTGGGTGTTGACCGAAGGGTATAAACTTTAAAAGTACAAACACAGTTGCTAATGGAGGTGCATCATGTACTTAAGTCATAATATTCTACAAATGTTTGGAAATAGATGAATTTCATATTAATATCATCAGTGTCCTTTATGAATCACAACAAAGAAACTTCTATAAACCCTAATCTCCCTTCAGTGAAAATCTGAGACATTATTTTTCCTTCCTTTTCTTTTCCCATTCCCTTCCCTTCCCTTCTCTAGCCTTCTCTTCTCTTCTTTCTCTTCTCTCACAAGTCCTTACATTATAGATAGCTACTTGAGTCATTTCTGGACCACAAGTGAAGGTCTAGAAACTTTAAATGCAAAGGATGAGTTTTTTATCTGTGTATTCCAAGGATTTTATTCAGTGGCTTATTTATGTCTTTAAATTAATCAATGAGTGAGTGAGTGAGTTGATATTCTCTAATCCAAGCATTCCCAACATTTGGTTTTGAACTGGAATCTGAGGTACGTGGAGGGAGACATGTGGAGGGATACAAATCATATTTGCTTGCACTGAGTACCAAATACTAGTTGATGCCCGTCGGTTCTCCCAAGTCTCCTACTGCCATGCTGCACTGCCAGCTGTCTTATCTGCACCCATCATCTAAGGCAGATGTGAAGAATAAATGATCTGACAGACCATCGAGCTCGTCTCTCAGGTGTGGTCTACACCCACATCCTAGTCCTATCACATAACGGAAATGTGATCTTGGGCAAACTACCTTCTGTGCACGACTTCCTATGAAATTTATAATTATTTTCCCTTACAGATAAAATAATGTCTTTCATGTCCCATCTTGTCTGCATGTGTGACAGTCACTTGCCTTGGAAGCTTTCCATCACATTGCTTTTTGCATTTCTTCATAGTTAGCAAGAAGTTGCAAGCTTCATTTTCCAGACTTTTGCTTCCAGTGCTTTTGTGTAAGATCAGGCCTCGCTGCTCCTCAGGGGTTGGAAGGAAGGAGGAAGGGAAAAGCTATTGCTTTTCTACTTGCATCCAGCAGCTGCTGCTGTCAGCCTGGGCTGTGGGAGAAAGGAGAGCAGCCCTGGGAGTGCTCAGCAGAGCTGCTGGCTCAGCAGAAGCTGTGGCTCCCAACAGCAGCAGAGGCCACGTTCCCAGAATATCTGTTACTTCTGAAAAGTCAGGAGCTTAACTCCCATGCAAACACAGAGCGAAACCTGTCTACCATTCTATTCAGCTTAGCCATAAGGCAGCCAGCAGGATGGTAGGTCTTTATTCCAAAGAGAATTTGAGAGTGATTATGGAGTCAGTCACCTAAAAAGATGATGAAATATTGAATTAATTTGCTAATCAATAAAAATGTAATTAACAACTAATAAGGTGAAAAATTCTAACTCTTGATACCATCTTTTAAAGTGGACAGATTTTATATGTATTCATGCCAGAAAAACTATGTACAGGTTCATATGTCACATGTGGCACTGACTTTCACTAGCTCTAAATCTCCCTGGGTGAATCAGTCTCCGTATAAGACGGGGGAAAATGAAATGCCCTACTTTTTTTGTTATATTAAAAAATTTGCAGCTAATAATTTTGAATTAAAGTAAGAAAAAACAGTGCTGTTCTTAGGCAAGCTTCAGGACAAATCTCCAGCAGTCCAGAGAACAGTGAAGGGAGAGAGCTGCACCTGCTCAGAGCACTCTATGGTGTTAGGTGTGTGTTTCCTGTAGAGCAATGATATGTGAGCATGGTAACAGGTGTCCGTATGGCGGTGTTTATTATACTGAGTAACCAATTACAATCAGTAGAAATCGGAGCTCTCTCTTCAGTGTCTGACCCATTTTCACAATTAGCTGTCATTTGAGGACCCGGCCTCTCTTAGTCTGTTCTTCTGGTTAGTCATGTGACACTCTGCAATATCATATGTTAAGTATTAAAGTGGCAAGGGAAGATTGTGACTCACTTGTTTGGGATTTTGCTGAGTCTTTAGGAATCTACGGAAGAGTCTGTGCACATAGAGGAGCTACAGCCAGGGATGGTCTGTTCAGGGACCAGTGATGTTGGACTTCTCATCCATGTGATTAAGTCAACGGATTTAAGATTTGCACTTGACAGGCTCACTTTATCTAAAACACATACATATTTTGGGAGATGGGGGAGGGCAGTTTTAAAATTTTTATTTTGGAGTTTAAAATGGTTTCTATATTTAGCACATATTAATCAAACATACTAATTGGGTCAGTATGACTATTTCCATACATGCACACAAGTACACGGCTCATAATCCACAACATTTTTTCTACCCTCTGTCAGGAGATATCCTTCCTAATCCCCAGTAATCACAATTCTACTTACAGGTCAATCTTTTCAGTTTTCACATATGTGAGAAAACACACAGCCCTTACCTTCACATAATCTACATAATCTCCTCTTGATCTATCCCCTCTTGTGGCAAATCACTGGGTTTCATTCTTCTTTGTGATTGAATGATATTCCATGGTATATGTACATATATATCACATCTTCATTATCCATTCATCAGTTGATGGGCATCAAGATTGATTCCATTTCTTAGCTATGGTAAAAAGTACCCCAGTCAACACGGACATGCAGGTATTTCTTCATTCATTCCCTTAAGGTGTGCACACAAGAGTGGGGTAGCTGGTTCATATGGTAATTCTATGCACAGGGCACGCTGTGTTGGAGTCAGGAAGAAAGCTCCGCAGGTCACACAAGATTGGAGACGCTAGCAGTTCAGGCAGGTAAGTAGACAACAGAGTGTGTGTGATGCTCACTGGTTACCTCTGCAATGAGAATGGTGACTATTAGGCAATGAGGCCTCAGACTTTATTGATATTGGCTCTGCCACCTGCAGAGACCTCTGGCACTGGCGGCCCCAGCAATATGAGAGGTCTAAAGCAAGTGTGTTCTGAGCAGATAGTGGTAGATCCAGATGCTTCACAGAGAGAGCAACTTCAGAACCCGCTCTGTGGTGGTCACACCTAGTTCTGATAGCCATGCATGAGCATAAAAATTGCAGGGGCAGACAGCACTGGGGACCACACAGGTCTGAGGGCACCAGGAACACACATGCCATTTTTTTTCAATTATATATTTGTAAGGAGAGAGAGAGAGAATAAATGGGCATGCTAGGACCTCTACCCATTGTAATCTCTCTCTGTCTCTGTCTCTCTCTGTCTCTCTCTCTGCTGACTCTCTGTAAAAGCAAACTTCCTATGATTCATCTTGTTTTCTAGAATGATGTCTGCTGCTATAGAACTGGTCATTCCTCACCTGCCTCTTGCGAGAAATATGCCTTATAAATCTTCCCTGCTCAACGAATTTCCTCCATGTGTCTTCCCATCCCTAGATCATTGCTGTCGTGACACCCTGAGGATGCTTTTTTGTCCTCTCAAATGAGTTCCCTCTATACATTTCCATAGAAGAAAAAAAGCACTAGTGACGGTTAGTTTAAAATATACAGAGATATTTAATACTGGCCACCTGGGTAATTAAAACGAATGACAAGGTAGATGGCAAATCCAAGGCTAGGATTTTATAATTCGGTGACCATAATTAACTAAGAGTCTACATGGATGGTATTGCCTGGCATCATATGGTGATACTGGTAAGATGATTACACCGCACATGATTACTTCTAATGCTCCTTCTAAAAAGCCAGAATTTTTACTTTTAATCTTGCAACTTAAAAATGTTTGCATTGTTTTTTTTTCAGGAAATTTACAATACTTTGTTAGCTAAAGAAAATCTACCAGTCATTAGGATTTGGTCCATAAGCCACTCATGTGTGAGTCAGCCCCCAAAGTGTCTCTAAAGATAAAGCCTTAGTATTGGGAGCAAGTTGTATTTTCCTCAATCTGTTCCCTTTGCCATGTTATATTTTTCTGTATTATTGTATTCTCATGCTTATCAATTCAGACTAAAATCTTACTTTTTAGTCAGTCACTCAGCGTAATAATTTGCTTTCTAAGACTGCTCTGGTGAGTTTATGATATATGACATCAACTGTCACTATGGTTTTTGTGACCAAATTTAAAGAATTATTTGCATATTGAGTGGTATCATGGGACAATTACTGAGTTCTGATGAGTTGAATGTTTCCATTTTATTTCCATAAAAAGCTGATAGCACTGTATGTATACAAGAGCGAAGGCTACATTGACCATCCTTACAATGCCATAGTAGTTTAGTCTTTGATGTATGAGGTAACATGAAAATTCAAAGCCTGGGCCTAGAGTTGTTTCTTAAGGCTTAATATGAGAACCACAATCTTAGTGACTTTGTACTTGAGGTCTTTGAGTAGTTCTTGGTCTTCTTCCATAAGTGTAGGGGATCAGCCCATAATAGCTGTGATGGATAATGTTTGATGTCAACTTGACCTTTCAAGTAATCTTGGGTGGGTCTCTGAGGATGTTTACAGGAAGGCAGCCTCTCAGTAGGGCTAGAACTAAACATTCTTTCCTGTGTGGGCAGTGCAGGAAGGAAATTCCAGAAACTCAGGAAGCCATTAAGTCTGGGATAGAATTGCAAGACCCCCATCCTAGGGCTATATAAAGGTGGAAGAATTCTCTCCTTGTCCTCCTGCCTATTTGCTGTGTTGTGTGTGTGGTGTAGGTGATGGGTTTTTCTCTCTGCTCAAACCTTTGAAAGAGGGCCAGTCTCTTTTGCTATTATAGAACTTCCCCTCAATCTGTAGTTTCAATAAATACTTTCCTCCCCAAAATTGTGCCTGGTTTGAAGATTCATCCCAGCGGCATGTGGCTGACTATAACAACAGATCACCAAAAGATTAAAATATCTGCTATTTTGTGATTTTAAGAATACTGTACAATATTGACCACATTTATGTTTTCTCACTTCTTTTTAATAACACTCATGCCTTAGTAAATATTAAATAATCCACACTGTGAATACATTCTTGAAATGTTATTAAACTTGTAAAATGGTATCTTGGGGAAAAAAGAATAATGTAGATTTTCTTTTTAAATATATGCTAGGAGAAAGAGAATGTATGAGCACACCAGGGTCTTTTGCCACTGCAAATGAACTTCAGATGCATGTGCCCCTTTCTGCATCTGGCTTTATGTGGGTATTGGGCTGTCAGGCTTTCCAAGCAAACACCACTTACTGCTGAGACATCTCCCCAGCCCAAAAATAGTGTAGATTTCATCACAATTCATCTAATCAAGAAACCAAAATTAAATAATTGACTCAAAATTTAAGAAAAACAGAGTTTGTTGGGATGGTCTTACTGTCCATCATACTGGAAGCTTATTAGAGGGTAAAGAGCAGAGACAGGTACTGAACAATAGGAAACATTTCCCCTTTCTGACTCATGAACAACCAGTGATGAGAGGTCACTGCTGTCTTCAGGCACAGCTAAGGTAAGGTAGTGTCGTAGTCAGCCACACACTGCTAGAATGAATCTCAAACCAGGCACAGTTATGGAAGGAAAGGATTTATTGAAGCTACAGATTCAGGGGAAGTTCCGTAATGGTGAGAGGCTGGTCTCCTTTGACAGGTCCAAGCAGAGAGTGAGAAGCCATCACCAACACCACACACACAAGCAAAACAGGCAGGGGGTGTTGAGGAGAGTATTTCTTCCCCTTTATATAGCTTTAGTGTGGAGGTCTTACAACCCTTTCCCAGACTTAATGGCTTACTGAGTCTCTGGAATTTCCTGCACTGCCCACACAGGAAGGGATTCTAATTTCTAGCTCTCCTGAGCTTCCTTACACCCTGCCTCCTACTGAGAGGCTGCCTTCCTGTAAACAGTCTCAGAGACCCACCCAAGTTAAGTAAAAAGATCAAGTTGAAAACAAAACCTAACCATCACAGTAGCATATTTCTCTGTGGAATTGGTGAAAACAGATGTTTAATAATGTTTCCCCTCTATGTGCAAAAATTAGGAGGAACAAGCCAACTTAAATAAGGAGCTAAAAGTTTTCTCAAAGAAAACAAGCCCTTTCTAGATTTTGAAGTTCAATTTTTTTTTTTACATCCTTATAAGGTTTAGGAACCTCCCATCCCCCCGACAGTATGCTTGTAAGAAAGAATAATGGCTAATGGCTCCCTTAGAAACATAGGCTAAAATAACAGTAGTCTTTTTGGGCTGTGTGTGTGTGTGTGTGTGTGTGTGTGTGTGTGTGTGTGTGTGTGTGTGATGTATGTGTCATTGTGGGTCCACACATGCCTTGGTGCACATGTGCAGGTCAACGTCAAGGGTAGGTTCTTGCTATCTACTTTCTTTGAGGCTAGGTTATTGTTCACTGAGGCAGGACCCAAGCTAGCTGGCCAGTGAGCTTCCAGGAAATTCTCTTTTCTCCTGCTCCTTCTCACTGTAAACACTGGGGTTAGAGATGCCCTCCACAGTGTCCAGTTTTACATGAATTCTGGGGAGTCAAACTCAGGTATTCAAACTTGCATGGATTATCCATGAATATCCTTATTAGTGACCTTGCAGCCTAAATATGGAGTCCCACTGTAGCCTTGCAAGCAAAGACATCAGCATGCTTACACCAGCACTTTTGAGACTCAGTCCTATAGCAACATGCCATGATAATGTCCAGACCGATGTCTGATAGACAATTTGGCTCTTCTCTTTGTCTTTGCTTGGCACTTGCAGAATGCACTAACTACCCTTTGGTGGAGTGGGCTATAGAGCTCTTCTTGACTGAGTCAGAGAAAGGGTTCAGAGCATTATTGAAAGAAACAACACAGCTATTTATGAAGTTCATCTGTGTCTGTATTTGTACTGTAAGTTAGTAAAGCAGATGATTGTAGATAAA
>PVHP010032965.1:0-20116 GCA_004024765.1 Zapus hudsonius | reverse complement strand
TTTAAGCTGGCTCAGGACACACTTTAGGGCTGGACTCAAGATCTGTCCCCCCCAGTGACACACCTCCTCCAGCAGAGGTCCACCTCCTAAACATGAAATAGGAAACATAGTCTCAAACACTTGAGGCTATGGAAACATTTTACATTCAAATCACCACATATGGGTAATGACAGTTACTGTGAGGTCATGAATGCAAAGACCACTTTACATCCAGAAGTCAACATTCCAAAGCACCTCTCTCACCATTCTCTGGCTCTAGCATTCTTTTGCAAAGTGACCTAAGCTTTGGAGGATGACAACATCCATTTGTACTTCCTGTCCTGAGAGAAGACAGGTGGTAGGAGGGAAGATGTGGTAAGTCTTCACTGACACTCCGAGGGGTTAACTGATTGAGGTCATAGTGGAAGGGACAGAGGGTAGGGAGGGAGTGAGGAAAAGTTCGAAGCACAGCTGTTGTCAGAGACACCACGGTGGCAGGTATGCAGTCTGTTGCTCTCAGGAAGACCAATAAGCAAGCTCAGACAAGCTCATCCCAACGGACAGTGGAAGGTATAGCTCCCATGTCCCTGGTTTCTGCTACAAGTGCTTCTGAGGAAGAGCTTGGGGTTAGTTATAATTTAGCATATATAGTCCCCTAAGAACCTTCTTCTAGGTCAAGGTTTTTCTATCATAGTGCTATTGACATTTGGAAATGGGCAATTCTTTTTCAAATTATTTTTGTGCCCATGCCAGTGCACACATGCAGGTCTCTTGCCCTGCAAACATCACATGCTTGCACCACTTTTTACATCTGGCATACATGGGTAGTTTGGGAATTGAACCTGGGCTAGAAAGCTTAGCAAGCAAGCACCTTTAACTGGTAAGCCATCTTCCTAGCTTCTGGATAATTCCTTGATCATTATAGGAATTTTTCTGGGTGTCAAAACCTCCACCCACTAAATTTCAGTGGTGTCCCCCACTGTCCCTAATTATGCCAACCAAAAATATCTTCTAGAATTGCAGAAGATCCCTGGGAGAAACATACCCCTAATTGAGAACCAGTAATCTGGAGGCCCCAGCCCTCCCTCAAGCAAGGGTCTCTGGGTCTTAGTTGACTCAGATTTAGAGATTAAGGGACCATGAATTTCTTATTTTAAAATTTATTTATTTATTTATTTATTTATTTATTTATGAGAGAGACAAAAAGGAGGAGAGAGGAAGAGGGAGAAAAGGAGAGAGAGGAAAAAGAGAGAGAGAGAGCGAGAGAGAGAGAGAGAGAGAGAGAGAGAGAGAGAGAGAGAGAGAGAGAGAGAGACTGAGCATCCAGGGCTTCTAGCCACTGCACACAAACTCCAGATTCATGTACCACCTTGTGCATCTGGCTTTACATGGGTACTGGGAAATCGAACCCCAGCCTTCAGGCTTTGCAGGCAAGCTCCTTAACCACCGAGAAACATCTCCAGCATCTCTACAGACAGCGACTGATATCATCTTTCTACTTGCCACCTCATACGTTCCAGTTATTACTACAGCCTAGAGGGCTATGAAGCCCTCTTTTGCTCTCTCTTCACCCCTACAAGTTCTTGTAAGGTCAAGACATCCTGACTACTGCTCAAGCTTACAGCTCATCTCAGCCATCTCCTCCACCTGTTCGCCAAACAGTGCCCTCTGGCTTCTGCAAGACTCAGTTCTTGCAGCTCCCAGAAAGACCATTCCCAGAGGTCAAGGCTAAATACTTTTCTCATTCTTCTCTGAGTGTAAGTTGGGGGTGTACTTCAAGCTCTTATGAAGAATGGACAGAATCGTTTCCCCTCTTCCTTTGCTTGTTGTCTTTGTCCCTTACTCGCCACTTGGAGAATCACATTCCCAAACTATCTGTATATATCTTTTTTTTTGTGGGAGGCTCTTCTTTTGAGGATCCCAGGTTAAGATTCTTAGTATCAAGATTGACCTTGGAGGGCTGGGGAGATGGCTCAGTTGGTAAAGTACTTGTCACACAAGCATAGAAAGTGGGTCTGCATCCCTAGTACCACATAAAAATACTGGGTGTGGCAACATGCACCCGAATCCCAGTTCTGGGGAGGTGGACCCCTGGGATATCCTGACCAGCTAGGCTAGCAAAATTGGTGAGATCCAGGTTCAGAGAGAGACTGTCTCAAAAATAAGGTGGAGGGCAATTGAAGAAGACATCTAACACTGTCCTCTACATGTACATACAGACATGTGTATTTGCACACACGTGCTAACCATCCCCCCATACACAACTGACACTAGGACGCAGATCTCAAGGTAGGATTTTAAAGATGTATCATCCATTCATCAGCCATGTGGCAATAAAAATTCCATTTCTAGTGGTAAGTGGCATAGTGCTAACCTCTGGCACATAGGCATGGATGAGATGTGTCTTTGGTTCTTGAATATTTTAGAAGAAAATATAATATGAGTTGCAGAATGAGGGACAATAGCATAATCTCAAGCCATCAACTCTATCAACTAAAGGCATGTGTCAAGGTCCAGAAGGATTCTGGCACATTTAGGAGCCCTGCCTCTTCTTAAGCCACAGAGCTACTGATGAAAATTAGACCAGGGATCCACCTGTGAAGCAAAAAAGCTATAAAAGAATACTTGTTGAAGCTGTGTCCAAGCTTATGATAATAGCTCTCCCCGATTTCAGGAATCAGCCTGGTGTTCTCTTAGGAAAAGACTGAAACAAAGGCCCATGTAAAGGTAATTTATTTTGGAATGTATTCCCAGGAAGGAAAGAGAATAGTACATCAGGAATAAGCTCCACCCTGCAGGGCTTCCATCAAAGCCATAGGAAACAAGTCTCTAAAGAGCCACTTGGGGGAGAATGGGAGAAGCTGTCAGCCATTGGCTTCTCTCCTGGATAGTAAAGGATCACTCCAGGAACGCTAACTCCCCTGCATTTCTGGATCCTGCCTAAGTTGCTCTGGCCTGGTTTCTGCTGCTAACTTATTCCATCATGTCAGAGAAGCCCCAGGACAGGAGACAGGAAGCAAGTCATGGTCAACTTGCAAGGCAGTGACACATTCATGTGACTGATCTCCAGAGTCATGGCTGCAATAAGAAGTCCCAGATAATTTGAAGGGACATAAAAAAGCATAACTACATCAACTGGAAAAGGCTATTTCGGAGAACAGTGAATGATTAACCATGGCCAGAGCTGCTAATAATTAAGAGAGGGCTGAGAATTGACCATCGGGAACATTGAAGGTCATGGTGACCTTGACAAGAGCAGGTCTACTGTAGTGATGGGGGCCAAAGTCTGACTCATTGCCTAGACTCATGCCTCCTCCATGTGGCTATGAAAACATAAAGGCCAAGACAGCAACCCCCTCAGCCTCTGCCACAGCACCTGCAAATCTGCTCTGACAGCCACCCCTGGCTCTCCCTGTGGGTGCTCAGGAGAATGCTGGTCTCTTGCCCGGGAGCAAGGGAGAATCATCCTGTTCTCTTCCAGCTTCTCTATGTCTTTGGCCCCCTCGAGGCTCTGTTTTCCTCCTAGTTACTCAGCATGACATCCCTGCTGTGTTGTCCCCAGTCCCTCCTAAAGTGCCACAGAGCCCAGCCCAGATGACAGCCGTGAATGCAGGGCCAGGGAAGCTCTTCAACAAGCTCCAGCTCCCTTGTAAGAGCAGCTGTCTTTTTCATTCCCCCTTTCCCTTGAAAGAGCTTCTGCTGTCACTGTCGTCACCTCCTTGCCATCTCCTCCCTGTCTGACTTCTAACTCCACCTCCACCCTAAAGCTACTCTGCCAAGTTCATTGTTCAACCTAATTAACGCTCCCCTCCTGACCATTCCTCCTTTCTGACATACCTCTTTTTGCTTTTCGCAGCTTCTATCTTTCTTGTCTGCCCAGTTTTTTTCTTTTTATTTGAGACAGAGTCACATTATGTAGGCTTACAACTCCCTAAGTAGCCAAGGCTGGTTTCAAACCAACCTGTAATCCTCCTGCCTCCACCTTCCAAGTGCTGGGGTTACCGATGGGTACCACCATGCCCAGCTTTTGCTGATTCTTTGAAAACTCTGCCTTGTCTGCTGTCCAGGGGCTGTTATTTCTGTCCTTGCTTCTCTCTTCCTCCCCCCCCCCCATTCTCCTTTCTCTTTGCTATCTGTTCTCCTGGTTTTCATTACCTTTTCTATAGGTTGGTGAGTCCCAAATGCATAGTACCAGTTCAACCTTGTCCATGGCCTTGTGTTGTCTGCATTTGTGTATCTCAATCACCGCTGGACTTCAGCTTGACCCAAACTGAAGTTGAAAGTGTGCTCACTCCGGCTCCCAGGACCCCCACTTTCCCTGCTAATCAGCTGAGTATCCACTGTCTTTGGCCCACCTCTCTCGATGTTCTTGTCCAATCAACAAGCAGATCTACCTTTACATTGCTGTGGGATCTAGCCAACCTGTGGCAAGTGTGCAATCAGATCTGATTAAGCCACGTGTATGAGTGCCCCTGTGGTTGTTAGAGTGACATTTTTGAAAGGCTAGTGGTCCTAGGGCTCTGATTGTTAATCACCATTAATGTCACCCCTGTGACTCCCTGTTCCTGGGTCCTTATCTACGCGCATTACATCCTTGAGTCTGTAGCACTACTCATTGGCCAGAGTCGGGTATCTGAAATGCAAACCTGTTCATCTCTATTCTATGTGAACCCTGTCAGTGGCTTGCTTGCATCCTACATGCCTGGAGCCCCCCTCACCCCACCCCCACCCCGGAACCTAGACTTTCATCACAGGCTACCTGGAACTCAGCAGCCTTCCAGTCTCGGTTTAGCTGTCCCCTGAACTTCTTCCTTGACCCCCTGTTGCAGTGACTCTCATTGCTGGAATAAAACATCCAACCAAAAGCAGTATATGGATGGAAAGGTTTGTTTCAGCTTGCAGTCTCCAGGGAGCTTTCATTGTGGTGAAGAAAGCATGGCAGAGAGGGCTGGGAATCACCACTTGCCAAGGTAGTTGGGAAGTAGTAGCAAAAGTGAGCTAATTAGTGCTAATTAGCACTGGCAAGGTGGGTTAATAAACCTCAAGGTTCACCCCAATGACACACCTCCTCCAGCAAGGCTTCACCTCCTAAAGGCTCCACCGTGGAGTATGAGGCTTAGTCATAAACACATGAGTCTATGGGGGACACTTCACATTTAAATAGCCACAATCCCCCACCCAAATTTCAGCTGTCCCCACCCTCATCTCTCACAGTGCCCTGTACCCTCTTCACAGAACTTTGCCAGTTCTAGCCTCTTCTTGACCTCCTAGCCCATCTGTCATCCACACCACTTGACTTTTCAACTCCACACTGAAGTGACACCACACACACCAGGGTCACCATGTTGTCCTGCCACCCCCAAGAAGTCTATTGCTCTCCCCTTACTGACTTTCAGCAGTGACAGACATGGCTGCCCACAATTTCTGCTTTGAGGGGCTGTGTTCACATGTCTTACAGGACACAATCCTGCCCCAGTTTTCTTTCTACCTTGCTGATGGCTCTTTCTTAGCTAGCTTCTGCTCTTCTGGATTTCTCGGATGACCTTGGATGAACATGCATGTTGTGAATTAAGTGTGTCTCCAAAATATTATATCCAAACCCCATTATTCAGAGTCAGTGATTATAACTTTATTTGAATTTATTTTTTTATTTTTATGTAGTTTTGCACATGTGTACGTGTGTGTGTGTGTGTGTGTGTGTGTGTGTGTGTGTCCACATCTGTACCAGGGACTCTTGCTGCTACAATTGATAAGTTGTCCAGCTTTACATGGGTGGGTGGAGAATTGAATCCAGGCTAGAAGGCTTGGCAAAGCAAGTGCCTTTAACAGATGAGCCATCTCCCCAGCCCCCTTTTTTGACCTTTTTTTGGGAACAGGATCTTGGCACATGTAATTGAAGGAGGGACCTCAAGATGTAATCATCTTGGCTTATCCAGGTAGGTTTCCAATGACAAGTGTTATTATAAAAGAAAGAAGGGAAGACAGACCCAGAAAAGAAAGGGAAGTGGAGAGGTGGAGGTTGAAGTGATGTCTGAAGCCACTAGAAATAGGAGGAGGAAGGAAAGAATCTTTCCTGGGGATTCCAGAGAGTATAGAGCCCACTCAATCATTTATTCTGACTTCTCAGAACTGGAGAGTATGTCTCTATTGTTTTATGCTACAGAGTTTGTGGTAATATGTTATAGCAGTCCTAGGAATTTCACACAGTCCCCAAATACAATTCTTCATTTTCTTAAACCTTTCGTCCAGGTGTTCCCTCTATCAGTCAGTATGCTAAGATACACCCAAACCTTCAGATGGAAAACTCTAGGAAAAAGCCTTGGTTTCTCTCTCCCATTCGTCATCCCATCCTTTTATCCTATTTTAAAAAATTTATCCCATTCCTGATTACTCTTCAGTAAATCCACTCTTATTGCATGAGTTCAGGCTATTGTCTTCTTTTCTTCCTTGGTTGAACCACTGTAGACAAGTCTTAGACTCAAATCACATCTCCTCTCAGACTGAAAGCTTCCAGTGTCTGAGCCTTGCAAAGGCCAACTCCATTATTCCTCCATTATTCTCTGCCACGGTGATGTTACCCAACCCTTTGGATGGTCTGTCCATTCCTCACACTCACCAAACCCCTCCACCTCAGGACTCTGCACTTGTTACTTCCTTTGCTGGGCCCACAGTATTTTGTAGCCAAAATTTTTCCTCTTTTAGCTCTCTCTTCTCCAGCGCCTTCCATGCTCACCTTACCTAAAATGACTTTCATGTGTTCATCATCTATTAAACTGATTTGCTTTGTTCAAAGCACTAATTATCTAAAAGTACATCATTATATCTTTATTTATTGGTGAGGTCTCTTACTAGAATATAAACTCTATGATAAAAAGCTTTGCCTTATCATCAAGATCCCAAAAAGCCCAAAATAATTTCTAGCTTAGAGTGGACCTAAGTATATACTGATTGAATGACAGGTGAGTGAATTTTACCTACTTATTCATAAATAACAGTGTTGCAGACTCAGTGCTGACTGTAGCCCTTACTTCAGAGGGTGTATGAATGAATGATTAACATACTTTTGGTCACCTCAGCTTTAAAGACCCTCTTCCTCCTCTGAATTCTGAACAGCATCATTTTATGTGTCGATACATTATTCTACCTTTGAGACCCATTCCTTTCTTCCTACCTTCTCTGTTGCTGATGTCGATAAACTCTGAGCACAAGGTTAGTATCTCTCTCAAATGTCCCCATACAACGTTTTTAGCCACATGTGACAGGGATTACCACTTCAATACATATTTGGTGATGGGATGAATGGAAAGTCATTAAGTGAATGTTTTAAACAAATGAACCAGTTACTTTACAAGGACAATGTATAAATTTGCCCAGGCTCCAGGCTGTGGCGTCTAGTTATTGTCATTCTAGATCTGCTTCACTCTCTACCAAATCCACCACTTGAAGTGTGAGAGAATCTGAAAACTTCCTTTCTCCCCCCCCCAGCAGTATGTACAAAGACAGAAAGTAGCAAAACAGTCATGATACCCCTGGGCCTACTGGACTCTTTTTTTGGGCCACTAACTCACTTAATTTGGTGTAGTTTAGCACATTACAAGATTGTTCAAGAGCACTATAAATGATGTCAGACACCATCAGAAACCACTTCAGAAAATCATTGCCTGTAGGCCAGATCAAAAGGTGAACACCTGGCAGCTAGCAGTGCTGGGAAAACAGAATAAATCATGTTTTTCTTCCCTACCTCCTTGAGATTTGCACCTTTTTTCATCCTGGTGATTGTACATATTTTCTTACAATTGAGGCTACTGTAATGTATATGTTAATAAAATATTTGTACATGATTAAAATTACCCAGGGCTCTTTGATTCCCTTTTATAATAATTGGAATTCTTTGGGACATTTTATTTTGATATTTTTATGTGACTTCATTTTGCACCACTTTAAAAAGTAAATTAAGGGCTAGGGAGTCAAAAGCACTTGCTTGCAAGCTTTCAGGACTGAGTTCAACTCCGCAGCACACACATGAAGCCAGGCCTAAAGTGCTTGCAATGTTCTGATCCCAACATAGATACGTCAATGGGAGCAGAGCCTGGATAATTCCAAGGCCCACCTGCCAGCTAGACTGCCACTCATAACAGCAGGCCGAGGGGTGGGCAGCAAGGGAGACCCTGTTTCAAGCAGGGCAGAAGCAGAGATAAACACTAGGTTGTCAATCAGATGTCCGCAAGTGCTAAGTGACATGTGTGTACCCATATACACACATGTGCTCACACACATAAAATAAAAGAAATTTTTAAAAAGTAAATTAAACAAAGACACTTATTTTTATCCACATATGTAAAGCTGGATTTTGAGCAGATAACATTATTGTATTTAAGTAATCTATGTTCTCTTTGAAAAGCAACTTGGTAGCATTTTTAACTGCTTGAAATACTTTAGGGAAGACAAAGGGTTCAGGACATACTTCACAACTTTACTGTTTTTTTTTTCTCTCTCTCAGAGCAAAATGTAAACAAGAACAACAACAAAGCAGGTTTGCAGAACGGTTCTTATATGAATGACAGTCGATGCAATTCAGTTTCTTTTTAATTTTTATTTTTTAGAGTGTTCAGTCACTTGCTGATATTTACTGCGCTGCTTAAATGTGGTTAAATGGACTGTTTTAAGCTGTTGGGATGCTGGGATGAACAGATTGACTCTAAGGCGTGGAGAAGAAGTCAAGCATCGCTGGGAAGGACTGGGCTTTCTTGGAGTCCTTTGGGCTGGCTTGAATGTTAGACCCCCCCCCACACACACACACCTAAAGGTTTGAACACTTGGTCCCCAGTTGGTGGCGCTGTTTGGGCACATTGTGGAGCCTGTAGGAGTGGTGCTTTGCTGGGGGAAGTGTGTCACTGAGACCCTGGAGGTATTATATCCACCTCTTACCTCACTGCTTCAGGTCCCCTGGGGTGACTGCTCCTCCCCATCTGGCCTATCACATCTTCTTCCCCACCATAATGGGCTCTGCCTTCTGGAAGTGTAACCATATTCAACCCTTTTCCTTCCCTAAACTGCTTCTGATTGGGTATTTTTTCCCAGCAAGGAACAAGTAACTGATACATGTGGGAAAAGGAAACGAGATGTGGGAAAAATTAAGCCTTTTGTTTTCAGTCATTTTTATAGCTTGAGTGTGGTTTATCTGAAATTTTGTGAACTTGATATGCTATTGTGTTAATGTTTCAAGGCTGCAGAGTTCAAAAAGGGATGGTTTGTTTGAAATTATGGCACCAAAATGTGTTTCCACTTAGGACTGTAAAAAGCAAATGCAATGGAGATTCAGAGGAGGGGACTGCGTGGAGGGAAAGAACTTTCAAATTTCATTTTAACATGCAGTTCCTCATACCCAGGGCAATGTGCTCCCTATGACAATCACGTTCCTCAAGCCCCTTTTGGACTCACCAGTCTTGAATGAAACATCTGAAAAAAAAGGCCCAAGAGGGTTTGTTCTTTTGAAAAACGAACCTGTTTCATTCTGAGGACAATTTTTAAAGTCAGTTACCTCCTTGAAGTGTTCCTGGACTAATATATTATGTGCCATACCTTGGGTTCGTGTGCTCAAAAATATGCAAAACTAAAGAATTAATCAATTGAATGAAGAGTTTATTTATTTGAAGTTTTAAAAGGTCCCACTTAACATCCATGAAAACAAAAATTATAAATATGAATGGGGTGCCATGTGATGTTTTAACACATGAATATGCTCTGTAATGTTTAAATTAGGTTAAAAATATCAGGGTAAACACTGCCGCTCATAATCTTTTCCTGTGGCCTTTGAGAGATTGAGTTTGTAACTGTTAGCTAGGACTGTGCAATATAGCACACTCATATATGTCCCTAAGCAAGTGCTGGAGTCGCGAGTTGTTTTTCCTGTTTTATACTGAAAGACCTATAGTAGAATATAACGAGTAAGGGAAGTGTGTGTGTGTGTGTGTGTGTGTGTGTGTGTGTGTGTGTGTGCGCGTGTGTGTGTGTGTGTGTGTGTGAGAGAGAGAGAGAGAGAGAGAGAGAGAGAGAGAGAGAGTCACACTCTAGTCCAGGAAGACCAGCAACTATCCTGTAGCTAAGGCTGACCTCCCACCTGCTTTCTACCTCAGCCTCTCTTCTGAGTGTTGGGATTAAGGACATGAGGTGTCACTACACCCAGCTATTAAGCTTTCCTGTTGGTCCCCTTTAGAAATAGAATTTGATATGTAGCCCAGGCTAGTCTGGAAATCACGGTCCTCTGGCTTCTGCCTGTGGAGTGCTGGGATTCCAGTTGTAGAAAGCCAAAAGATAAACACATAAATAGAAGCTCAATCCTGATAGCTGCTTAATTCACCCTTATTTGAAAGTTTGACTTTATTTTTTGAGACAGAGTCTAGCTACATAGCCCAGGCTGGCCCTTGGAATTTGTGATTCTCCTGCCTCAGTTTCCCAAGAGCTGGGATTACGGACACGCACCATCATGACCCACTACACGTTTGCTTCTTTAACAGCAATGAAAACTAAATAAATTACTTCCGTCAAAGAGAAATTTCTTTCACACTGCTCCATAATGTTCCGGTTATATATTATAATTGTCCCTTGCTACACATGAGCGATTGCTTCCCAGATACCCTTGTATACCATGGATAGCAGAGCCCAAGGTTGTTCAAGACCATTATAGA
The DNA here is from genome assembly GCA_004024765.1 of Zapus hudsonius. Classification (NCBI taxonomy): domain Eukaryota; kingdom Metazoa; phylum Chordata; class Mammalia; order Rodentia; family Dipodidae; genus Zapus; species Zapus hudsonius. The sequence continues at coordinate 9,449 of PVHP010032965.1, read as the reverse complement.
AAATCACCTACTTTGTGTATATGATTAAATGTATACAATCCCAATACAGTAAAAATCTTCTCTAAAGTACTTGTAATACACAATACAGTATAAATGGTATGTAAATTTTTAAAAACTCTTTTGTTTAAGGAATAAAGTCAAGAAAAGAAATTGTATAAATATTCAATAAAGATAAAATTTTTGAAGGGGCTGGGATTTTTTTTTCATTCTCAATGGGTTGAATCCTTGGATTCAGAAATAAAAGATATGGAGAGCCAATTGCCTATTTATTTTAAAGATATGTTGTATTAGTTACTTTCCTGGCCACCATGACTAACAACCAGACAGACAGGTTCAGGGAGGAAGTATTTATTTTGATTAATTACTTGAGGGGACATAGCTCTTCATGAAAACATGATGGCATGCTGCTATGGCTACTCACTCAATTTATCTGAGAAGAACAGGAAGCAGAGACAGGACCAGAAGCAGGGTGGGCTATACTCTTCAAGGTCTGCCTCCTAGACACCCACTTCTTCCAATTAAGTCCCACCTCCCAAAGGTTCCACAGCCTTCAAGACAGTGCCAAGGCTGGAGACCAAGTGTTCTGACATGTAAGTCAGTGAGGGGACATTTTCCATCCAAGACAAGATTGTTAGAAATCCATAATGATAATATATGGATGTTTAACAGTTGGAGTGTTTATATTTATTACTTTTAGATATGTTTCTGAAACAGTACACATGAAGTACATGTAGTCATACATGTGACTTTGCCTTTTAGAAGCAGCTCACTTTGGAAAGCACTCTTTTCAAAGTATTCAAAAGGAGAATGAATTGAAGAGGGAAGGCAAGAGGCCCAGGCCCTGAACTTGGTATTGTTCATTTGTCTGCAAGTATATCTACCATCCCTCAGTCTTATCCCTTCACCTAATCCACAAAGATTACATACAACCTTCCAAAAATAAAAATAAAAAGTATGGAAGCCAGGTATGGTGCCTCATGCCTTTAATCCCAGCAAGTGGGAGGCAGGCAGAAATAGGATTACCACACAATCAATGTTAGCCTGGGGCAGACCGCCAGAGCTACAGAGCAAGACAGTGTCTCAAAAAGAACAGCCATATAAATAAAAACGTAATAAAGATATGCCAGAATTGCATATCCACAGGACAGAAAACTGGATGGAGCAGCTATGTTTTAGACGAGAGAGAATATCCTCTCCTCCTCAACTTCCTATTCCACTGTGAAATTTCATGTTAATTAATGAGATCTCGGGAGACATGAAATCCTATTTTTAAATTGTAGTCAAGACTTTTTTAAAAAAAATCGTATTCACTGAAACAATAAATTGAGGCAAGTGATTCATTAGACTGTCGAGCGGTGACACCTGTGAATAAAAAAAAACAGTGCCCAGCAATCACTCAGTACCCCGTTTCACTTAACTTTAATTGTGTAAATTTACCTACAGAAAACAGTTGCATGATAAAAATAGGAATTTTTGTTTTGATTTTTATTTTGTGTTAGAATGAAGGTTAAGCTGTAAAGATTTATTGAACATGCTTTTAACTCATTCTGATATAGACCTCTTATTCTATTAAATTGTGGACTTTACACAAAGTATTTGTCTATTCACAATTTTCTTAGCTTAATATGATTTCAAAGTCCAATATCCTTCTAAGCTATGTATCATTTTTATTTTTTAATCATCTACCAAACCAGCATGTCATCCACAGAACTGAAGCCATTTCAGATGTTCTGACCCACGCTTGATTAGTCTTGGATAGATAGAGCGCTTCACGGCTCCAGCGCCTTCAACTGGAGAAAATTACAAAATATTTTTCTTGAGTTAAGATTGATATACTATTGTATGTGTTCCTTAAACTAAAAAAGAAATATAGTTTAGGGAAAATGCAAATTATAGGGCCAGGATGTAGCTCAGCTGGTAGATGCATGAAGTCCCAGCATCACATAAACCAGGCATGGTGTTGCATGCCTAGAACCCCAGAAGTTCAAGGTCCCTAACTACTTAGTATGAGGCAAGCCTGGACTACATGAGAGCCTAGCTACAGAAAAATAAAAAAAAAGTACAAGCTCTATGTCTTTAAGACTTATCCTGAACAAAGTCTGAGAGAGAAAGAAAAACTTGTCTTCTTTTTAGCTGAAAAGGGGTAGATTGGGATGGGAAGAAAGGAACTAGTTAGTGATGGAGAGACCCGTGAGAACCATTGTGGCCCAGGCTGACACTTTGAGGTCATTTATGAAAGATATTAAATATACTGTCATTCTACATACTCTTATTAAGCACTAGTACTTACTAAGCACTCGTTTTTAAAATATAATTTAAAATGTGCTGAAATTTTAAAAGTCTGACTTTTCCATTTCTTCATGTTGTTATGTATTCAGAAACCTCAAGAAGTGAGAGCGGCTGGTTGTGGCCTCATTCTTGGTGTCTGGACAGCTGCGCTCCTGTGATCACTGGCTTATATGCTCATGGGAACTGGAGTCTTGTTGGTTTCACTCACTGCTGTAGCCCTAATGCCTGGAATGGTCCCTGCACACAGCTGACACTTACTGTGATATAATGAGTAAATACATAAATGTAAGATATTACTATGTTTGTGAATTTGCGTTCTCGAGACACAGTGAACTTCAGAAGAGCACAGGAATTAACTGCTAAACAAGAAAGCTTTCAGCCTTTCCAGGTACATCCTTCAGGTGTGTTCTGATCCATTTCATAAAACTAGCAAAAAATAAACCTGTGCACATCCAATAAAGTTAGAGAACAATGATAAGTAGATAACCCAGACAAATGAGGGGTGGTTTGGGTTTTCTCTCAACTATACTGTTAACTCTCACACTTTATCTCATTCTATGCCATCTATTCTGGACAAAAGAGACTGAGGAATGAATGAGCAAACAAACAAGATTGGGAAAAGCTGGTCCACTTGTCTCTCATTTTCAAACTTAATCTATAAACATGTGCATGTATCCAAGGTGCTTATTTTGTACCAGGCTCTGTTCTAAGGACTTTGTGTCAACGAAGGACTTATCAAATCAACTTGAGAGCTGTGTGTGTTCTGATTTGATTGTGCAGATGAGGAGACTGATCCTAGAGATGTTAATGACTTGTCCATAATCGTTGGGTGGAGTCAGGAGTGGGGTGGGCTCAGGGTCTCCTTCTGGACCTCTCTAGGATCCCTCTGTGACTCAGCAGAGAGGCAGCTTTGGCAGCTGCCAGCGCAGTGTTCTTTAACTCACTGTACCACAATGTGCTGACCAATATCTCTAGAACATAGTTTGGCAAACACAGAAGCACAGTACTTCCTTGCTTCCCCATAAGTCAAGTGCATGACCTTGTAAACGGGAAAATGAGCTATGATCAGAGATGCTCTCCTAATTTTAGTACCCTTGATGAGTTGGAACTGGTTTCCACATGTAATATCCCTCACCCATCAAACAAGAGATGGAGGTGAGGGAATAAGGCAAGATCTTCCTGGTTTTGTTCTAAAGTGAAGCTTAATTTCTGGGATTGATGTTTGTGAGTTTGTGACCAAATTCTTCTATAGAAAAAGAGCATGGCTGGCTAGCGCCATAGCATGCCTGATGATGTCATGAAGTTAAGATCTCAACAACAAAGCCGACTCAAAACTCGCTCACCATGACTCAGGGAACTGAGTGGAAGAGGAGGTGAAAAGAATATAAGAGCCATGATGGGGGAGAATATCCAGAGACAGCGCCCCCCTCAGCAACAAGGGACAAAGAGGGAAGAAAAAAAGAAAAACTGGCTACCTCTGGTGCAGTTCAGAACTCCCTAACCTATGGACAGATCCATGTGCACTGAGGAAGGACCCTGGTGGTTATAGGACAGAGAGGAGGGATATGGGGACACCTTACAAGATTTGCTCATGCAATGTATATACTTATTCATAATAAAGATCTTAATTTTAAAAAGTTCTGAGAAATGGTCAGTTATCCAGAGTGATCAAAGCCTAGGCCTTAACCACCCATTGACCATGAGCCAAAAGCTGACACAGACTGCTTCTCATGACCACCTGCTGGACCTAAATGAACCCCAGGGCCAAGTTCAATGTAGAACGCTGCTGTGTGGTGCCTGCCTCACCTGGGACTTCTGGTGGGGGTGTGGGACTGACGAGGCAAGCCTGTGTTTCCTAGGGAAGCAGGGAGGAGACAAGCTTGCCTCTCTCTGAGACACAGATCCCAGTCCAGCCCACAGAGTAGGGAGCTTGGAGCACCTTTCCGTGCACTGTGAATTCCTGCTTTCATTCAGCAAGGTCAAGTTCAAAGTGCAGAAGGATGGAGAGTGGGAATAACAAAGGAGCAAGGCCCATAGGTGGGGAAGAAGCTGTCGAGTCACTCTGTTCTTATTCACTACCATCACAGCAATGTTCTCAGTAACTGCTTTAGTCAAAGCATGGTCTCCTGGAAAACACATTGATGTGTAGCTCTACCACTAATTACCCTGGGAGGAACATGGATCCCATATACACTCCCAAAGAGAAGGCAGGCTGAGGTGAGGCTGCCTGGGATTCCCTTGGGGATATTTTATTAAAATTCCAATTATTGTTAGTCTACAGATCAGATCGTAACAGCATCCAGAGTATCGGGCCATGCTTTATAACACACAGCAGCATGTGGACTCCACTGCCCACCATTGTTGCCGGAGATGAGGAACTCAGCGCCGGGTTTTAATGATTCCACTTCTAAGCTCTAAAGGTTACTTGAATAAATGTAACTTTCTATATTATAAACTGACATAACTTCTGAACAAAGGAAACAGCCCATGTTGAAGACTGCAAAGAATCACACGCATATCTATTCTCATAGTCTTCCAAATTTAAAGGTACAGCATGAGATATAACAATCAAATCCATAATGCAATCCCCAGTGGATCGATGGATGGCTTGAATTAATAAAAACATAGGGAAATTATTCTTTAAAACCACGAATTCACAACTACAAAGCCTATTTTTGCTTTGCTATTATTAATACAATAAGAGGTTTGACTTTGACTCTGGAATCATAAACGTGGAAAACATTAACAGTATTATATTGTCATGTCGGAGCCTCTCTTTTTTCTGTATTAAACTGAGGCTTCTGATAAGTTTGGAAGAGTCCCTGTGGCACCAAATAAAACTAAACAATTCAAACCGTCTAAGATCAAGGAGGTCTAGGGAACCAAAAGATCCTAGTTCCTTAAAAAAAGAAGTCTGCTCAAGACCACTGACAGTTATTAATGGTTTGAGATTGGGGTGCAAGAAACCATTCCTCTTAGAAACAAATAGTAGCATTTTGGAAAAAAAAATCTGTCCTTTAAGCTATATAGTGGGGTTTTAAAAAACATTTCAAATTCATGTTGGTAAAAATGTCTTCATATTGATTATTAATTCAGTCTTTTACCTTTAACTGTGATAGGTTTAAACTAAGGATGAATTAGAAGGCAGAAGTTATCATTAAAGTGAGCATTTCCACTATAACAATATAATGATGCCCTTGAATATGACTTTTTTTGGAAGTGTTTGATACTTTAGATTGGAATTAGCATGGTTGGTGTTGCTTTCACCTTTGGTCAGAGAAGCTTCCTTTTGCAGTTGGCAGTGATTATCAGGGAGATTCACAACTCATTAAAGTGGGGCTGGAGAGATGGCTTATGGGTTAAGGTGTTTTCCTGCAAAGCAGAAGGAGCTGAGCTCAATTCCCCAGTACCCACGTAAAGCCAGATGCACAAGGTGGCACATGTGTCTGGAGTTCCTTTGTAGTGGCCCATTGCAGTGGTCCTGGTGTGCCCATTCTCTTTCTTTCTTTCTTTCTTTCTTTCTTTCTTTCTTTCTTTCTTTCTTTGTTTGTTTCTTTCTATCTTTCTTTCTCTCTCTCAAATAAACAAATAAATAACTCATCAAATGCTGAGAACAGTGACTGTGGAATGCTCAGCATTAAATAAGGCATTTTTATATCACCCTTCAAGGCTCTGAGAATATTGTGAAGAGGAGGTAAAAGGAATGTAAGACCCAGGGGATGGGGAGAAGTGCTGTGGAACACTTCCAAACAGGAAGTGGTCCCTTACCTTTGTGACCTCACAGCAGCTGTTAACATTTCAACATGGAGGATGGAAGAGGGCAGAAACAAGAGACGTCAAAGTGGAAGAGGAACTAGTTGGAAAGAGGAAGAGGGTCAGGGGAAAGGAATGGAGGGGGTTATGATGAAGATACATTAACTACATGTTTGGACAACATCAAACCCAATAGGATAATTTGTTAAGCACCAGTTGGCCTCCTTGGCTGCTGAGAGAGTTCTGACAGTCTGCTGCAACCTGTGAGTTTTATGCTGATAACAGTGCAACAGGAAATCGACTGTGGAACAGGTTACCAATGCTGTCTTCCCCTTGCTTTTCAGTACAAATAGAGCAGCAGCAAGGATGCATACTGCAAAGATAAACACACAAGAAAGAATGGCCAAGAGGCGCTTGTCACTGGTCATCTGGCAATGTCCGAGTAAACAGCTTTCCCTCAATAGGATAACTGCCAGGAGGCTCGGTTTGAAGCCTTCCACAGCCTGAAAGAGCTTCTGTAAAGCGACTGCCTATAAATATTATTCACTGCAGCTCAGTGATTCTCCTGGCTTCCTGCTGAAAGCATTGCTTTGGTAACGAGTGCAAGATGCACCACATGTCCAAAGATGATTTTCGTCAAAGAAATCAAGTACAATAAAATCATTGTGAGTCTTAAGAGGGCATTTCTCTTTAAGTCAAGTTGAAGCATATACAATTAAAATGTTCAACCACTTACAAATCCTCTTCAGCCACATTACAGAGGAGCACGCTGTTATGAGAAGCAGGTGGTCGGGCATGGTGGCCCACACCTGTAATCCCAGCTCTTGAGAGGCTGAGGGCAGAGGATAGTAACTTTAAAGCCAGCCTGGGCAACAAAATAAGTTACAGCCACACTGGGCTACATGAGGAGCACCTGTCTCAAAGTTTGGAGAGAAAGAGATTGAGATGGACTATACTTTTTAACTGAAAGTATTGGTAAATGTTGGTTTCTTGGTGCTAAGGTGAGCCATCCCCTCCAAATAAGAAGAATAAAAAAGCAGTTTGGATTATTGTCCAGAATTTGAAAAAAATATATATTTGCTTCTAGTATGTGTACAATCATGGTACTGGACATGTTCTTTTCATTTCCTTGACATTGGTTCATGGCCCTTATGACCAGGATCATTTGACTTCCTTCAAAATTCTCCAAGTAGAAATATTTCCACATATCCTGGAGGATAACATATATTTGTACTCTGTGCCCTTCGGAGTAGCTTTGCTATGCTCAAAAGACTGTTTGTTCATTTAGTTTTGGTTTAAACAATTGCAACAGGAAAAAGCCAGGCTTGAGGCTGCAGCACAGAGTGAGGTGGGATGCTGTTTCTCTTCAGGTCATCCGTCCATCTTCGTGGCAGCTTACAAATCCTTTTAGTCTCAGAAATTGCAAATGCTGATCATTATTTTCAGTAGGTCTCTGCTTCAGGTTTGGTTTAATTAGTTAACTACTCTCAAACATTTAACCTTTGCTTATAAATTTAGCATCTTTTTATTTTGCACTACTCTGAATTGTAGGAATCCCAGTGCATATTTAAATAGTTTTTATTTGTCTAGCATGTCAAACTTAGGGCAATAAGAAGGAAAAGTAATATTGAAATGTGTGACGGATTTCTGTTCTTAACAAGGCTTGCCCTCAGCAACTATTTGACTTGACCTAACTACCCTGGGTAGAGAGAACTATCCCCCCTGGTCCATCTCTGGTCCCTGGGAGACACTTACTGGCAGGGTGAGATGTACTGTCAAATGCATAGCCCAAGGTTTAGGCTTCCTAGAAGACTGAGGCTTAATCATGGTACTCTAGAACCTTCCGTGGACCCCATGCCTTAGCTCCACATTTCTCAAGGCATATTTACTACAATTTATCTTAACTGGTACATTGTCTTCATCTTTCATCAAAAAAGTTTCAAAACATAATAAAGGCAAAAAATGTGGATAGAGCGAGCTTTAGGACTGGTCCTCGGATCCAACAGGGATAATAGACAAACAGCCAAAGAATTCAAAGGCACCGGGCTCAGTAGGCCGAGGGCTCCCTCGGGAAGAGCAGGTGGTATACAACAGCAACTGGGTAATGTGAATTGAGAGAGAGGATTCTGAACAAGAAGCAACAGTAATGTGAGGCATCTAAGCACTGGAACAGACATGAAGGATGCCTTCAGTGGGTTCAGTGGTAGATTGGACACCACTGAGAGAAGTTCTGAGCTTGAGATATGTCAACAGAAGCATTGAAAGTTAAAAAGTTAAAAGAAAAAAAAGATTGGAAAAAATAAAATGGAACTGGGCATGGTGGCACACGCCTTTAATCCCAGCATTTGGGAAGCTGAGGTAGGAGGATGATTGCTATGAGTTCGAGGCCACTCTGAGACTGCATAGTGAATTCCAGATCAGCCTGGGCTAGATCCAGACCCTACCTTGAAAAACCAAAAAAAGAAAGAAAGAAAAGAGATTGAAAAAAGTTAAACAGACGATCCAAGGATGATGGGAAAATGCCAAGAGGCGTCAGTGGGGTTATAAGAAGAAAGGAGAGAAGTGAACTTGGGAAAGATTTGGAACAATGATGGTGAATGCTCTACAAATTAATGTTAGATATCAAATCACAGATCCAGGGAGCTCTGGGGACCCCAAGCAGAATAAATGTAAAATTAAGCAATTAATTAACTTTAAAACCCCAACAAAAACCCTACCAATGGTACCACCACAGAACAACAACAGAGGCAACTACATCTGGGCATTATCATATCCAAACTATAGCAAAACAAAGGCAAAGAAAAAAATTTTGAATGAAGTTAGAAAGTGAAATGAAATACCAATTCACGTTCAAATATGGATGAACCTTTTAAAGATGCTAGATGGGGCTGGGAGATGGTGTCCTAGTCAGTCACACACTGCTGGGATGAATCTCCAAACAAGGCACCATTCATGGGAGGCAAGGATTTATTGAAGCTATAGATATCCAGGGGGAAGTTCCCCTCACAGGTCCAAACAGAGAGAGAAACTGTCATGGTTTGATCCAGGTGTCCCCCACAAACGAATGTGTTCTGGGTAATCAATACTCAGTTGATGGCAGTTTAGATTTTACAAACTCGATGGAGCTGTGTTGTTGGGGGCGGACTTATGGGGTTAAAAGCCAGCTTCCCCTTGCCAGTGTTTGGCACACTTTCCTGCTACTGTTTCCAGTGCTATGGCGGAGGTGATGTCCACCCCTCTGCTTATGCCATCATTTTCCCTGCCAGGATGGAGTCTCCCCTCAAGTCCATAAGTCAAATAAACCCTTTCCTCCACAAGCCAAAAGAAACCTATCACCAAGACCATACAAACACCAACAAAAAAGGCAGGGCAAAGCAGGGGAGGGAGAGGGAGAGGGAGAGGGAGAG
>PVHP010032964.1:0-19976 GCA_004024765.1 Zapus hudsonius | reverse complement strand
TTTTAATTCACCATTACTTCACATTTTGAGCTGTGTGTGGAGTTGCCTTTGAAAACATTTGTGCTTCTCATTTAGATGAGCTGTGGGACACGCAGAGAAAGATGAAAAACAATCTCTGTGTGAAGTCGCATATGAAAGGTTAGTTCTAAATTGACCAGCCACTAATTCCTTTGAGCAATCATATTTGTTCTTTGATTACCCATAACCTTACTGATTTCAAAGCAAAAGAGCTGGAGGAGATGAAAATACTTGAATCACACAATCCCCTTAGGTGGTACCTTTGGCACTGCACGTTCTAAGTCTCTAAATATAAGAGACACAGCCAGACTTTGAGCCAATGGGGTGCAGTTTCAGCAGCCTGTGAGGAGGCAGAGCTGAGTGTCATTAGAGGGCAGAATGCTCAGTGCACACAGGGAGCATGAGGGGCTGAGATGAAATGTTCCTTGTGTTGTTCCCTGGGGAAAGTTTCACGATGAGGCACAGGAAGTAATCTAGAGACAGTGTCCCTGAACCATGGACAAGCTCGTTGTCATATAAGAAGGGCCTCTTCTTTTAAGTCTTGCTTTATACTGGTTTATTGGAGAATTATCTTCACATAGTATATTGCAAAAGGCACATAGCAACATGATCACAGAAAAAAATAGTGACAGTAGAGAAAATAAAGTCTGTCTTGGGAATAACAGATTGGATGAAATACTGAGTCTTATATGGAGAAAGTGGTTGAATTTATGATGTCAGATTATTTCATCTTCTATTGACTTTTGTTTTTCTATTACTTAAGTTTATCGAGGGATTCATACATATGTTCACATGATTACTGATTATAAACCTTGCACAACCACAGGAATTATAATGACCATCATCCCCAATAAAAATGGTTAACTGACCACGGTGGTGACTCAGAAGCCATCAGAGTGCTGAGAAGTGGCAGTGGAGTGTTCTGCACTATGTGAGACATCTCTATCACATCCACCATGGCTCGGGAACATTGCAGAAGAGGTGGCAGAAATAATATAAGAGACAAAGGAAGGAGAGGACTGCTTACAACGAGAAAGGAATTAATTTTGTTTTCACATCGCAAGAATACAAATTAAGGGCTCAAGAGATGGCTTAGCAGTTAAGGCATTTGACTGTAATGAAGAAGGACCAGAGTTCAATTCTCCAGTGCCCATATAAAGCCAGATGCAAAAGGAGTTCATTTTCATTGGCTAGAGTGTGCCCATTCTCTCTCTCTCTCTCTCTCTCTCTCTCTCTCTCTCTCTCTCTCTCTCTCTCTCTCTCATAGATAAAATATTTTTAAAAAGAATACAAATTACCTTTCATTTGCTAAACTTAAGGCTAGTAGATCCAGGTTGTAAAAGTATCTTGACATTAGAAAGTTGTATTAAGGTTATCCAATCCTTTTCTGAACACATTGCCCTCATGCACTAATTCATCTGTTCAGTCAGTGTATAAGAATGTGCGAAACGTTTCTTCTGTGACACACATATTTTATATGCTAAGAAGAGATGTGCGAACAAACACATTCCTTATGCTAGCAAACACATGAAGAATAATTTTTTAAAAAGCAACATGATTCCAGTAATAAGTGCTGAGAGAAAGAATAATGCTGAGGAGGGAGAGAGAGCACGTAAGGATGCACGTTTTGAGAAGGCTCTGCTGACACAGGGGTTCTTGTACAACACTATGAATAAAACAAGTGATTCACGGAGTGCATTTGCAGCCACCTTGAAAAAATGGAGGAATTTCTAAGTATATTTCAGATTCAGAGTAAATTCTGGAATGAAGAAATAGGTAAACCCAGCTCACATGAGTCCTTCCAAGCAAGCTGTGGGCTGGTTCTGAGTGGCAGGAAGTCATGGGAGTTTTCAGTAGGATGTAGTATGATCCTATTTATGTTTTAAAAAGAATTTGCTGTGTAGAACAGATGATATATTCTATAGGTCAAGTTTATTTAGATTTTTAAAATATTTTATTTATTTTCAAGCAAAGAGAAAGAGAGAGAGAGAGAGAGAGAGAGAGAGAGAGAGAGAGAGAGAGAGAGAGAGAGAGAGAGAGAGAGGAGAGAGGTAGAGACAATGGGCATGCCAGGGCCTTCAGCCACTGCAAACAAACTCCAGATGCATGCACCACTACCACTTTGTGCATCTGGCTAATTGAACCAGGGTTGTTAGGCTTTGCAGGCAAGTCCCTTAACATCTGAGTCATCTATCCAGCCCTAGGTCTAGTTTGTACAATCAAATTTTAAAAAAAGCAGTGGTATCCATACTTACAATTTGGAGAAATGTTAGTGTCACTTGAAGAACTACACCATTGTCAGTACAGGTGTCCTTGTAATTTTGGTTGTAACATACATGAAAAGTGTGTAAATATACATGTGCAGCATAATACATCAGTGTGAGGTGGACAAATCCACTGTATTTATTATATGAGGTAGAATATATGGAACTCTATTTTCAAAAGTCTCATTTTAATGTCCTTCCACAAAGTCTCACCTCTGAAAAGCACCAGCTGCTGATCATGCTACAGGCTAGCAATAGTGATGGAGAACTTTGATGCTCAGCTTTTCTAATAGTTAGAATACCATCCTTTGGGGCATGTAGATGCAAGGGCATTTCCAGAGATATTTAACTGAGGAGAACCCACCCTCTATGCAGATGACACCATTCCTTGGGCTGGGGTAAGCATGTGGAGTATCAGCACTCATCTCTCTGCTTCCAGATAATTGCCACAACGTGACCAGTTGCCTTGGGCCTTCCCATAACCAAACATATCATATGTGTCTAACCAACCAATAACGCATCCTAGGACTCAAACATGATGCTTTTACTGATTTCTTCTCTCCTCTTTATGAGGTATCTTCTCCAATCCTGTCTTGCAAATTCCTGATGCTTTAAATGACAGGCATGTCCAGATGTATAAACCAAATGGTGGGACTGGAGAGATGGCTCAGATGTGAAGGCACTTATATGCAAAACCTAATGACCAGGGTTCCATTCCTTAGCACCCAAGTAAGGCCAGATGCGCAAAGTGGTGCATATGTCTGGAGATCCTTTGCAGCCACTAGAGATCTTGGTGCACCCATACTCTGTTAATCTGCCTGTCTGTCTGCCTCTGCTTGCAAATAAGTGAATAAATAAAACTATTTAATATGTGACACTGTACTGTCAACTAAAAGGTAGACACTGAAGAACCACACCTTTGAGTTGCAAAAAAAAAAAAAATCTCACATTGTCTTAAGTAAGTTACAGTTTTGCATTGGGTCACATTTCCAGTTATCCTTGAGTGCACAAGGCCCCAGGGTATATATAAGTGTACATCTCCAAAATATCTTCTCTCCATCAGCCTGGCAGACGACCAATTTTCACTGCGAGGTACAATGTGTGTCATGTTATGGAAAATGGCCCAGGAATCAAACAAAGGCAAACCCAATGCTGCTCCTATGCGTTTCCTCCCTCCCCAAGGTCTCACCTTGGCGCTTAGCCTTCAGTGCCTAAAAACAGCAAGCCAGTAATAGAGATGAACTTGAACTCTCAAAAATTCTCCAGTGTCTTGTCCTCTCCTCAAACCTTCTCTAACTTCATTCTTGCCTAGTAATTTTGCTCTCACTTCCCTGACCTGTACTTCATATTGAAAACATTACTAAAATAGCAAGAGAAGTGGGTGGGTACTAATTGAACTTCATGTCTTTGGTCTGATGCATCTGGACTTCATTTTCAGAGGCTGGAGGCCCTCCCTGGCACACCCATACTCTCTGTCTGTATCTATTCTATCTCTCTATGGTTGCAAACAAACAAACAAACAAACAAATTAAAAATAAATAAATAATTATTAAAAACAATTATAAAAATCACTTTGAAACACCCTATAAATCTGACTTTTATTCAAATATGTATACTGTTAATGTGAAGACATAAACATGATAAAGTGCTATGCCTTTTTTTATGTCACTAACGTTGCTGCTTTCAGTACATTGATTTATTTATTTCTTAAAGAGAGAGAAAGAGTAAATAAAGAGAATGTACATGGTGCCAGGGCCTCCTGCCAATGCAAATGAACTTCCAATGTATGCGCCACTTTGGACACCTGGCTAGGAAGTTGAACCTGGGCCAGCAGGCTTTGCAAGCAAGTGCCTTTCATGTCTGAACCATGTCCCCAGCCCTAGCTTTTCTGTTCTTTAGTATGTGTAATCTGGTTGCTATAAGTAGATAGTCCTTTGAGCCCAGCCATTTCTGTTTCTGACAGTGGGTGTCTGGCACCAATAAGCAGTGAGTTTCTCTAAAGAAAATGACGTAGTCTATTTGTAATTTATGTTGCTTTGTGGTACATCCTTATCTATTTTTAAATAAACCAAAGAGCTAGTGAAGTCCCTGTTTATAAGAAGGAATGCCGAGGATCAATATTTCAGGTGGAAATGGCTGTGTAGAAGAGATTTTTATGAAAGGCTCTGGGACAGCTTCCTGTGAGTGAATGTGCCAATCCAAAAACCTCATACTAAAAGCCTAACCCTGTGTGCCCAATAGCTATGCTTTGTGACCTTTTCTACCGATGATCTTTGGTTGATTGAGTAGGGCGAGAGGAATGAGAAAACGCAGAATTGATACTCAAAGAGAAAAATGGACCCAACCAAATCGATCCTGAGTACACATTTCTATACGTACAGCACCATGCTCGAGTTAGTTGGTTCTAAACAGAAATGGAAAATGCTCTGATTGAACTCCCAGGCCCTATTTTTTTAATTGCTGAAGCAATTGACCATCAATAAGTAGTAATCATTTTTTTGACCATCAATAAGTAGTAATCATTTTTTAAGTCAACATAGTGTAGTGAAAAAATCAAAAACCTCTCAAATTAATTATAGTCTCTTGGGTTTGAAATCCCACAAGCTGACTTCTCACTAGGCTAAAGTTGTTTCCACTGCTGTATTCCTGTTCTGGAGGCTGAAGGAGAGAGTCTATCATATTCCAGAGGCATTCTCATCCCTCCAGCAGGAATCCCATTCCTTGTCTTCAAAGTTAATAACATCAGATGTTTCTCAAAGCCTTCTTCTGCCATCATGTTTTTAACTGAAGCTGAAGGAAATGCTTTCCCACTTCAAAGGAAACATGACCACATTGAGCTCCAGATACTCAAAGCTAACCTGTCTCAATGTTCTTAACCTTTCTTGTACCTCTGAAGTCCCTTTTGTCATATAACCTACATTATACACAAGACCCATGGATGGGGGCAAAAACATCACTGGGAGCCATTATTTTGCATACTGCAAATCCTAAATGAAAGTTCTAAAATGTTTAATTAAGATTTAGAGGAAAAAATACAGAGAAATCATGTCATCAAGAAACAAAGGGACTTATTAGGTACTTGGATGAAGGTAACTATTTTTTCCTTTGTAGTGTCTTTTACCTTTGGGTCAATGTTAATTCTAGAAAATTAATTATGTCTGAATGTTTTCCGAGTAACTAGGATGGATAATTACAAAAATTTGTATTATACCTCAATTTGTTCCTTAGAAACCCTACTAAGTAAATATTATCCCTCTACAATGATGAGGAAAAAGTACTTAAAATTACATTATAAAATTTGAACACAGGCTGAAGAGATGGCTCAGAGGTTAAGGCACTTGCCTCCAGTGCCTAAGGCCCCTGGTTCAATTCCCCAGGACCCACATAAGTCAGACCCACAAGGTGGTGGCCATGGTGTTCTCTCTCTCTCTCTCTCTCTCTCTCTCTCTCTCTCTCTCTCTCTCTCTCTCTCTCCCTACCTCTCCTCTCTCTGTATCTCTCTTCTTGAAAATGAATAAATAAAATATTCAAAAAAATTTTGAACCATAACTAGAACTAGTACCCACACGCTTGACTATCCTCATTTCAATTTTTTTCCTCTAAATTTCTAATATGTTGTGGCAATGTGTTCTTTATGAAAACCAGGCTTGTATTTACTTTTTAAGAAACAATCAGATATTCTCTTCAGAGGGGTGGGGAGATGCTAAGATGGGAAGGTACTTGTCTCACAAGTATGAAGACTTAATCTCTATGACCTATATAAAGATGTTGGGTGTGGAGTGCACACTCGTAATCCCATCACTGGGGAGGCAGGGACAGAAGAATTCCATGGGCCTGCTGGCCAGCCAGTTAAGTCTAATTGTTGACTTCCAAGCCAGCAAGAGAAATCTTATCTCAAAAAGTACATTGTACCTGAGAAATGAAACCTGAGGTTGCTCTCTGGGTTCCATGCATACACATATATGTACATGCACACATACATATATGAATCTGCATGCATACAAACACATACGGATCAGATATTGGATATAATACTTTTACTTTTCCACAGCATGTTATTTTAAAATACTTTCATTTAACTTCAAATGCATGTAATTTTCTCACTCCTATTTTTTCTTACATGCTGTTTTTTTTCTTCTAATATCTGGTATTAAAGGCTCACTTATTTTCATGAAAATATAAAATATGAATTAACTTCTGAGTTATATGCTAATTTATCATACCTTACAATATTAAAAAGTAGTGTTTCCATTTTAATTATTTTAAGAAATGTCATACTTGTGGTTTTGGGTTCCACTAATAGTAATTCATGACTATTGAAGAAAAAATTAAAAAATATCAATAAATTAGAGGAATAAAATGCTCTCATTATTGCTAGATCTAGGTGTCTCAAGACAGTTTCATATAGTTTAGTGAGCAGGTAGCAAGCTTTATTTTATTTCTTTTTGTACCTTTCTTCATATTTATAAAGATGAGGTGACATTTGAAATAATTGTAACCTTCAAATTTTTACAGAATTATATGAAAAATATATCACCAGGTCATCAAGTCTATCGTTTGACATCATTTTTTGATGATGGGTCATGAGTCTTTGATGAGGATATTATAATGAAAGTGAGGAAGGATTCTCCTACTTTGAAAATAAGAGGAAAAGAAATAAATTATTAGAAAAAGATAATATTTCATGTATATCTATAATCGTTGTGTTTTTCAGCCTAGTTAGTGCCCATATTATAATGTATAAAATTCACATACACAATATCTATAGTCACTTATCCCTTTTGTATAATTATTGGCAGAATTTTAATTAAAACATAAAGCAAAACTTAATAGAATCATTGCCTTAATAAAGGCTGCTTATATTAAAGAAGTGATAAAGTACCATCTGTATTTAGTTAATGCCAATAATACACAAATGATCTCTTGAATACAGCCCAAATGAATACTTTCTGTTGGCTAAATTTCTTCTGAGGAAATGATTGTACATTAAAATAAAGATGATATTTTAGGAAATATCATCTATAACAAAAATTTTGACATTATTGCTACCTAGTAATCTTAGCAAACTTTTCTTGGGTTGGATCCAATTTATTGCCAATTAGTTAGCTGTTCTACTGTTGTGGGTGGGGTCCAAAGAATTTCGGCACATACAGAGAGTTATGGATGCTGAATCAATTGTGTATTTAAGTATGGTAGCAATTTTATGGTTCTAATTAATTTTAGCATATGTAAGAAAGATTCGAATTTTTTCTAGTTAGGTTATACATTAAGCTTTATTTAAATTAACTAAACAGAATATAAAAATGTGAATTGAAGCACAGAGAAGGAAAGAGCTATAATCAAAGAACATTGGTACACGTTGCTATCACTATGCTCTCTTCCTGATTTCATTTAAAACCTGATATCATTTGAATTCTCTCACTAGACAGGATAAAGTAACAGGGATTTGACTCATCTTTAAGCCACTGAATCACATGTCAAATATGAACACAACACTCATCAGAACCTAGTATCAGGCAGCCAAGGAGAACGATTCTTTTTTTTTTTTAATTGTCGATAATGAGTTACAATATTTAATGGGCAAACAATGAGTTGTTATCGCCAGTTCCCCAATGCCCCTATTCCCCATCCCCAATCAGCTGGTTATCCTCCTCCATGGGCCATCTGAATCAGTCTCTGTAGTAGGGGACCATGGATAGCCTAGGAGTCAGCCGGGTTCCACTGGCCCTGGTATGTTATTACTGAGGGGGGCCATGTCTCTGGATATTCTCCCCCACCAAGGCTCTTTCCGCCCCCTCTTGCGCTCACCACTCAGTTCCCTGAGTCATGGTGGGTGAGTATTAAGGACTTTATTGTTGAGAACTTAGGGGACTCTGTACTTCTGCCTTAGGTTGTGTCAAAAATCATTGGTGTCTGTCTCACTGGCTTATCCTATGTTGACTGATTGGCTGTCAGTATGGGTCACTTGTTCATCCCATCATTCTCTGTGG
Organism: Zapus hudsonius; assembly: GCA_004024765.1. NCBI lineage: Eukaryota > Metazoa > Chordata > Mammalia > Rodentia > Dipodidae > Zapus > Zapus hudsonius. The sequence continues at coordinate 11,704 of PVHP010032964.1, read as the reverse complement.
GGTTCCATATGGATCCTCCTTGGTATGTATGGGGTGGCTCATCTCTTGTCAGGATGTCAGCTATCAGCCTGCAGTTCTTTGGTAGGGTTGAATGAGCCACAGCTCTCTTGCAGCATTTTGAAAGATACAAACAGAATCTCCATCAGAGAGTGAAATCAGTATAGGTTAACTGAGATACACATTTCTGAGTGATATGCACTGGGACCCAAACTCTGGGGTCCCCAAGGAGAGATACACTATGCTAGCAATTGACAGAGAGGCTACTAAAACTAGAATCTAGCTAAGGGAGAAGGATTCTTGAGAAAGTGAAGTTTCCTTAGCCTCTATGGAAAGTTTCAGGTGCTGAGGAATGAGAAAGACCTTGGTGTAGACATGCACCACTGAAGACATGGATCAATACTGGCCTGCTCCATTTAACAGGGAGAGACGGGCAAGCACAGGGCAGAGTAAAGGAAGGAAAAATGCACAAAAAGAAAATTCAGTTGACGATTGCAGGTATAGACCCTTGGTTCAAATAAGCATTGACACCTTGTGGGTGGAGCAATTGCTGGAGTTTGGGGGGAAAGACTTCTCCTACACAGTAGTAAAGGACAAGTCCAGAGCTCACACAGACCAGGAAAAGTGTATATTCCCACCAGCCAGAGTGTGAAAATTCCCAATTCACAGTTTTGGATCATGAATCTAGGAAGGTAGTGAGGACAACACCAGAATATCATGTTGGAACCAACTGTGTTTCAACTTTGTTCTTGTTACTGTGTCCTTATTTGATAAAATAAAAGCCAAATCTCAGCAGCATGCAAAACATGGTATCCTCTCACCACATCTGTATTTGAGGCACCCAGCCCGAGTTAATCACAGCTCTCTCTGCCTTTCTTCCCTCAAGCTGAGACCATAGCTGGAAAGACTCCTTATGAGGTGTGGTATTGATGACTAATGGTGAAAGTATCTGGAAGTTTCTTCATCCTCAACTGACAGCTGATAGAAAAATTAATGTATCATTGAGGGATGGTTTTTCTTTGTAAATTGTATGTAGCCTAAGTGAACAGTATGTGTAGTTCACAGTCCTGGGCAATGGTATTCTAAGCATTTGCCTTACACCTTGCTCATGTTCTGAGGCATCCAGAACACCTTTCTATCCTATTAGCTCTGTTCACAGTGAGAGCCCCATGCAAATGTGACATTTTTACGTTTTATGTTGCATTTTCCTGTACCTGTGTGAAAATATTCATCACAATGTTAGAATCACCTACAGTATTCAGTGCAGTCCACTTTTATCCAGACTGCCAGCCTAGGAGCTTGATCAGACATCACACACCCTAAGTTTGTATAGGCTGTGCCATCTAGGTTTGTATAAGTGCACTCAATGATGTCCACCTGATGATGAAGTCAATAACACAATTCTCTTTTTAACTTTTTAAATTTGTCTGCAAGGAGGAAGTTATGAGAGAGAGAGAGAGAGAGAGAGAGAGAGAGAGAGAGAGAGAGAGAGAGAGAGAGAGAGAGAGAGAGAGAACATGTGCACATAGGCAAAGCAGAGCTTCTTGTTATTACACATTAACTCCAGGTACACTCTCCACCTTGTGCATCTGTCTTTAGGTGGTCACTGGGGAATCAAAGCCCTGCTGGAAGACATTGCAAACAAGCAGTTTAACTACTGAGCCATCTCCCCAGCCCAACACAGTTCTTCCTCACTCTTAAGAGATGCATGATTGCATTTCTGTCTAGGATCTCACCATCTTTCACAGGGAAGAAGGTGTGCATAATTACAGAAAGAAATCCATCCAAAGGAAGTGGAAACACAAGGGAAGGGAGTTGCAGTTTGTCCAAATCACAAACCCTATGCTGTGATTGAATTTCATATTAGTTCTTAAAATGTTCAATACTGCAACAGTATGCTTGTTCTTATACTCTCTGCTGTTTCCGTATAAGGTTGCGAACAAAACATTTTAAAAGCTAAAGAGCAGATTTTTGTCTTCGAGTATATCATGAAAGTGTTTGGCTGGAGAAAGGATCCATCAGCAAGGAAGCTAGTGTGGGAGGGAAGTGGCCCCAGAGGAAAGGTGTGTAGTGCCAACAACTAGAGATGAAGGAAAAGCATCTTGGTCCCTGCAGACCACACACCACAGACTTTGAATTTCAGTCTCAATCCCCAGTGAGGTGCTAAGATGGCTTAAAGCAAGCCTGCAGGGACTATGACAGAAAGGTTGACAAGACCAAAAAAACAAATAAAATAGTCAAATAGAAATGTGATTTCAGATTCCCCATATCCACATAAAACCCATTCATGGTGCTCACGTCTTTAGAGAATCAGGGAATCCTTGGGGTGTGCCTGCTTGCTAGTCTAGATGAATTGGTGAGCCCCAAACTCAGTGAAGACCCAGTCTCAAAAACTACATGGGGTGGGGGCAATTGAGTAAGACACCTTTGCCTTCTAGCCTCACAGGCATACACACACAGACAACCAACTAGACTCCCATGTGAGCTCACATGCAGGGACATGTATACCACACATACATACACATGTGAAGATAGAAATACATACATCAAGATTCAAACTGAAGTTGTTTTTGTTTTTGTTTTGTTTTGGTTTGGTTTTTTGAGGCAGGGCCTCACTCTAGCTAGGCTGACCTGGAATTCCCTATGTAGTCTTACGGTAGCCTCAAACTCACCGAGATACTCTCCCACCTCTGCCCCCCCCCAAGTGCTGGGACTAAAGGCGTGCAGAGTAGCACGCCAGCTCGAGACTGTTTAAAATGAGCAATGTGTCATGTCTCTTACTGTTAGCTGTATCTGTGCCTTTTCTTTTCTTTTTTCCTGCTTTCTCTACTCCAACTCTTCACACTGTGGTTGTTTGTTATTTTTTTTTACTTTTAATTTAATATTTATTGTCCATAATGAGTTACATTATTTAGTGGGCAAACCATGCGTTGTTATCCCGACTTCCCCAATTTCCCCCCCTCCCCATCCCTGATCAGTTGTATATCCTCCTTCGTGGGCTGACTGTATTAGTCCTTGTGGCAAGGGATCCTGTATATCTTAGTACTTACTGTTTTTCCTTTTACACTTAGCAAAAGTAGAAAGAAAAAGTAAAGATGTAATGACCATTTAATTCGACATGCTCATTGTTACTATGCAGACAGCTTCAGGGTAAGGATATGATCAGAGTCCTTATATATTATCAGTCACAACATAGTTTGGGATGTGTGCTTTCTATAGACCCTTCACTGGGCTCCTACTATCTGAGACTGCCTTCCAAGCCTATCCTAGAGCCAAAGTTCCTAAACAGCAAAACTAAAAATACCAAATATCCTTGTCTTAATTTCGACTTTCTTCCAAGTTGATCCCAACATAGAATTAGAGGAGAATGAGATTGAATGGAGGACCCACCTATGAAGAATAAAGGATGGTGGGGGGGGATATGTAAGAGAATTGCTCCAAATCTACAATGCCAACCCAACTCTGAAGAATACAGAGGAAATAAATGAAGAGTCTGACTACTGTGGAACTGAGGAAATTCAACCAAAGAAAGCAATGGCCATTATAGCAGCCCCAGACAGAGCAGAACTGGCCTATCTTTTGTACCGTTAGTCATTGGCCAGTCCTTGAGTGGTTGTGGAGGTGGTGGAAGAGATACTGAACGGACCACTACTGCTGGTTCTGATTCTCTATACTTTTTGAAGCAGTTTTCCTCCAGAAACAAATCTGAATTGCATCCTCCTATGTCTACCTGTGGTCCCTTCTACATAACAGACTTAATTACACCTATGGGAAGGTAGGTGGAGATATTAGTTGCTTTCTGCTGTGTGACATATCATTAGAGATATAGTAGCTTAAAACAGCACACAATTTTTTTCTCATAGTTTCAGTGGGGCAAATATGTGAGCACCTCTTATCTGCCTCCACTGTAAGGTCGCTGAGTTCCAGCTGGTTCTCACCTGAGGGACCTAGGGAGGGATCTGAATATGACTTTTTGTGGCTACTGGAAGAATGCAGTCTTCTAGGTTAGTGCTTGATGGCTTCAGTTTCTTGATGACTTGGTCATGAGCCACCCTGAGTTCCTTGTCATGTTGTCTTCTCCTTAAGAGGTACCATAGCTGAATAGCTAGCCTCTATCAAGATAGCAAAGCAAAACCGTCTTCTAGCAAGGTGGGCAATATAATCTACAGTAGTATAATCTATGCTGCACAAGCAAACAACGTGTCTCATTTTGACTCATAGGGAGGGGAATATAGAAAGTTAGGAGTTCTAGGAGAAGTTGAAAATTGAGGTGAGCATAGATACTCCTTCAAATGGTTAGAGACTGTGTTTTGAGACAGAAGAGTTGCTAAGGATTTAGATTCTCTCTCTGAAGACTAACACCTTGATATATTTAAAGACTGACTAGAATCTCAGGTTATCTTGAACATTCACAAATAAGGATAATCTACAAGGTCACTGTGAACTTATATTGTAAGATGTCTGCCTTACAAGAATGGATCTCATGGGAAGTATATTTAGGTAACAATAACAATATGAATTTTCTAAAAACTTAAAACATTTTCTCTGTTCAGACTCCAGTTGCCAATGTACTAACTCACTTGGATCCACCACAACTTTCTGTGGTTTGAATCAGGTGTCTCCCATAAACTCATATGTTCTGAATGCTTGGTTCCCAGCTGGTGGCATTTTGAGAGATGGAGCCATGCTGGAGGTGGTGTGTTTCTGGGGATGGGCTTAGGGGTGTTAGCGCATCTGCCCTTGCCAGAAGTTAGCTCAGTCATCTGATTCTGTTTCCACCTGCTGTGGCAGATGATGATGTCCAGTCTCTGCTCATGCCATCAGTGAAAACTTTCTTCCCATCAGCTGCTTGTGGTCAGGTGTTTTATACCAGTGAAGAGAAAGTAACTGCAACAAAACTTGACCAAATCATTTAAGTTTACATATCCTCCTTGTATCCTGCTGACACATTAGAAAAATTAGATTATTCTCTAAACTATAACTTCACTCCCCAGATTCATATGTGACTATATAATGACTTTGTTCAGGCTGTTATTCAAAAAGCACTCGATTTGTGAAATATCATCAACCAATTTATTTAAAATTTTATCACATCTCAAACCAGGTGTCATAGCGCACACCAAACTCCTAGAATTCAGGATGTCGTGGTAGGAGGACCTTGACTTCAAGGTTGATCTTGTCTCAAAAATGTGAGAAAAATAAAAGACAACCCCACACATTTATTCTTCATTATTTTCTTTACTCTGCATAATGCTTGCTTTTTCTCCCTAAGATATGTAAAGCTTCTCAGTATAGATATATATCATATCATTACTAATGTAGTAAGTATCTTGTTTATTGTCAATATGTGCCTTTTAGGTTATGAGCTTCATGATGACAGAGACCTGTGCCAATTCATCTATTTTCATCTTCAGTAGTGAGCAAAATATATGGCCTACTGGATATTAAACCATTGTTTATAATGCAAAATGGATAAGCAAACTGTAGTGGTTTGAATGTAAAATACTCCCAATAGGCTCATGTTTTGGAACATGTGATCACCAGGTGGTAGTGATGTTCAGGAAGGTTGCAGAACCTTTAGAAATCCTCAGCAAAGTGTGTCATTGGGGCTGGGCTTAAGGTGTTATATGTTCTGTTCAAAGTCTGCTTCCCCCTGCTCATGTAATAATGTGACGACTGGGAGCCTGTTCCTGCCCTTCCTTCTCTGCCATATTGGACTCTGCCCTGTGGAATTGTAAGCCAAACTAAACTTTTTACTTCCTTTAAGTTACTCTGATAAGATATTTGTTCAAGCAATGAGAAAAACGAGTGATGCAGAAAACTAATTGTGAGATGTGTCTTTGGCCATTACTGTGATAAACCTAACCATGCCATAAACAACAGTCTTTTATTGCTAATTTGTGAAGGAAATGTGAAAGAATTTGGATTCAGGGTATAAAATAGCCCTTGAATATGGTAAACAGCTTAATGGACCAGTATGCTGAGAAACAAAGTTCTAAGAGAAACATGTAATGCGGAAGACGCCCTTGGGAGGTTTCAAGGGGGAAGAAGGACCCTGTCAGGAACTGGGCTAGAGGTAGCCCATGTGATACCATGACAAAGAATATCACTGCACTCTTCCAGTTTGCTGAGAATTTTAGTACGGCTTAATTTAAAATAAAATGGTTTATTGTGATTGGTGGAAGAAATTTCAAGGCAGAATAACACTGAATCTTCTGGATGACTTTTGCTTACTGCTCTAATTCAAAGCTACAGTGAAAGAACAAAATACAGAGCAGAAAAACATGAAAAAGATGAAGTTTTTCATGTAAAGAAATGTGAATAAATTTAAAGTCCTGGGCAAGGAGATTGCAACCCTTTTTTGATGTGATTATTAAGGAGATTAACAACTTTAAAGAGAAATGCACTGCTCTGTACCTGGGTCATAGGTAGAGCAGCCCTGAGGGCAAGATCCATGCCATGAAGGCTAAAGATAAGAATCCCTGAAGGGAGATGATAGACTCCATCCCTGCCAATAGGACATGGCAGCATTTTCCACATGGCAATAGGAATAGTTTTTTTTTTTTTGGGGGGGGGAATGAAATATGAAAGACTGAGGGATCATGGAGTATTTCTCCATGGGTACAGAAGCTCTTGAGGCCATGCAATGTGTGGCAAGGTCAAATTCTGCACAAGGAGAATCTCAGAGGCCACTTTGTAAAGCTTTGAAAGTGAACTCTTAACATGCAAGGGAGAACCCAAGAGTTTGGAGATGCTAGGACAATGGGCTGCTGTCAGCTCCATGTTGCAGGGATTAACTTCCAAACAGACACAGTTTATGGGAAAAGAGATTAATCTCAGGCTTACAGATCCAGAGGAAGTTCCATAATAACAGAAGAACCTGGCTCCCTTTCACAGATCCAAGTAGAGAGAGAAAACCATAAGAATCCAGCCAGCACCACATATAAGCAAGCACACAACCAGCAGCCAAACAGTAAAACACCTGGGCAGAGCTCAGACCTCTCTGCATACCTTTAGGCAAGAAATCATATCTAGCCCAAACACCTTTGGGCTGGGATCCAGGATCCATTCCCAGTGACATATCTCCCAGCCAGGCAATTGGAAATCCAAGTTACAAGTTTTAATAAAACTCTTGAGTCTATTGAAGAACCTATGTTCAAACTACCATAGATGCCCACCAAAGAGAGCTATGGTCTTGTAGTTGATCCACTATGAGGGAGGCTATGTGTGCTACAGGGGGTAGAACTGGAGGAAAAAAGCCTTTTGGAGGAATTAGAAGCAGTCATGAAACTGAAGGATTTGATGCTTGCATTGCTGGGTTTTGGTCATGCTTTGGTTTAATCTTTGGTACTATGCCCCCATTCATCCCTTTTAGAATGGTAATGTTTATTCTGGTTCACCATATGTCAGAAATATATTCCTTGTCTCTTATTTATACAGGGATCATATTTAAGGACCTGCTTTGAATCTCCAGTGAGACTTTGGGCTTTTGAACAGTGTTAAGACTTGCAAAGACTATGGGAACCTTGGAAGTTGAACTGGGTGTATTTTTCATCAAGAGATGACCATGGATTCTATGGGGCTCAGAGACAAGATGTGGTAGTCGGAATGTAAAATGATTTCCATAATCCCATGTGTTGGAACATTTAATCCTTTATTGATGGAATGGTTTTGGAGAATGTGGGAACTTTAAGATGTAGAGCCTTGCTGAAGGAAGTGTGTTACTGTGGTTGAACCTTGAGGTATTTAAGTCTAGCTCATGACCTGTTTGCTTTCTGCTTCTTTCCTGCCTATGTGACAATGTAATTAATGGGTGTCTTCAACTACCCTGCTTTTTCTGCAATGATGTTCTCTACCCCCCAGGACCTCTAAGCCAAAATAAACTCTTTCCTTCATGAAGTTTCTCTGGTTAGCTCTTTGTTCACAGAAATAAGAGAGTGATGTTGAATACAAAACCAACCCCCTTCAAAATCCCATTACCACCTCTTCAGAAGTGTAAGTCTATTTTTCTTTTACATATTATTAAATTTCCTTCTTGAAGAATATGAGTAAGATGTTACACCCCCTCCAAATTTTAACATTTTTTCCCTTAACAACTGAAAATATCAACACCAGAAAAGAAACATCTTCCTTGTTCATATGAGTCATGAGCAAGGGGAATGACTGAGCAGATTTATGTAAATGACTTTTGGGAGTCTCCCAGCCACTATAGAGACCTCAATATTTGCTATAGTTTATTATACTTAATAGAGTGGTCTTTCATTAAATATACCAAGCATGTTAAATTTTACATACTAATCTCTGTCAGATTAATCTAAGACTGGCCTCAAAGGGAACCAAAAGAATAAAATAACTGCATGGCATAATCAGAGACATTCTAAACACGGTTGTTAAGATGCTTTCAATAACACAATGTTTTAAAATATCATTTTCCTAATACTCAACAACAACCATGAGAATTGTAAAAGAATTCTGAGTGAGGAGCATTCAGGAGACCCCAGATATGTCCCCTGTGCTGGCATTTTCCATGGAGTGATTTCACACTAGTATTTTCTCCCTCAGATACTTTACCCATGAGTTAAGTATGGTCTCTGGTTTTCATTGTAATCCAATCAAGTTCAATGAACTCATAGGTACAGTAAAAATGTGTAATAAACTGAAAATAAACCCTCATGAAGCAGCATTCCTGATTCAATCAATAAATTGAAATCTAGGATCTTAGTGTCCAGTAAAAATTAGGTGTATCTACTTTACATGAATGTTCAGAGACCAGAGAAAAATGGTACTATCCTTTACTGGGATACTGTTATCAATGGGTTATTCCCAGTGATAGCCTTTTACAATAAACCATAACAAAACTCAATGGGTCAGGAAAAGAATCAGTCATTTATATGTCCACAGGTCTGAAGACTGAATGTGGGTTGGCCAACCTAAACTCTCTCCACTGGGCTATGGGGTTTCAGGCTGTGGGGTCAGCCAAACTTGCCTATGACTTGTAGATGGGATCTAATCTCTTCTATCTATGACTGTCAAAGACAGGTTGGTGTGTTCATCAGTGACTATCAGACATCTTCCATGTCAGCTCTCTGAAATGTAAATAACAAGCCAAAGCAAGATCACTTTAAAGTATTTACCTCTGGTTACCCATGTCAGTGCTCCTTTGACCAAGGTCAATCATGGGCCTTCTTTGTGATGTATAGAGTAGTGAGGAACTGGGCAGAATTGGTTCACTCATCACAAAGGCAAGTGGAAGGAACCCAGATACACTCCTGTCATTGGCTTCATAGACTGGGTCTGAGCCTTAGGATAGGAAAAAATAATGAACCAAATTTTGACAGATATCACAAAGCTCATGTGCTATCCTGGAGATGAGAGGAACATAGTGCCATTTTGTTCATGAGAAATCACTACAGCTAAATATTGGTGTGTAGGTGCCTGAGAGGCATCAGTGTACGCACAAAATGAGTGCTACACAGAGCAATAGCATCAATGGCCTTTGGTGGGATGAGGCTTAAAATACTTCTTTAAGTGGAATCCTTCAGTGAATATCACAAGGAACTGAACTGATTTATTAATATTATTAGCAATAACAATATTAATATTATCAATAAGTTTCTCCAAACTGAATTGTGATCAAAGGAGGTATTTCTTGAGTGATTTGGTCTTCCTGACTCAGAGTTTTTATGTTGAAGTTATGAATCCCACTACATCACAAAATGCCATTGTATTTAGAGGTGAGGACCGTTAAATGAGATTATCTGCATGGAACCTAATCCAATATGATTGCTATCCCCTTAAGAAAGGAATACCAAGCGTGCTTACACAGAGGAAAGGCCACCTGAGGATATAGCAGGAAGGTAGCCATTTGCAATCCAAGGAGAGAGACCTAAGGGTAGCCAAATTTCTGATAGCTTAATATGTAATGTTTTAGCTTCCAACACTGTGAGAAAATGAATTTCAGTTGTTGAAGCCAACCTATTTATTACATGCTGCCAAGGCAGCCCTAGAGAAGCCATACATATTTATTGCAGAGCAGCGCGGTGCTGCTGGAGCAACTATCTGAGAATGCAGAAATAGTTGTGGGGAAGAGGGGCTAGCATTGGTCAGCTTTCCCTTACTATAGCAAATGCCCCCGAGACAATCAACTTCTAGAGAAAATGATTATTTTGATACATGGCCTATAGCCCACAATGAATTGGTTATTGGTTTTTATGGCCTGTGGAAAACTATTCTATCATATAGGTAAGTCAATACACATAATGGGCTATTATTAGATTCACCCTATAGGAAGCAGCTTCCTTAACTGCTGTGTAGGTTTTAATGCTGGACCCTAGGGAAGTGGAAATTTTCATTAGTATTTTCATGACCCAAAGTACTACAAATTAGCTCATACTCTTCCATCTTTCTAAGTGGGATCACAGAAAATTTGTCAGCTCTTTTGTTGCCTAGTATTTACTCATCAAAACTTCAGGTGTAACGGCAGAGCACGCCTTTAATCCCAGCACTCGGGAGGCAGAGGTAGGAGGATTGCCGTGAGTTCAAGGCCACCCTGAGACTACATAGTGAATTTCACCTCGAAAAAACAAAAAAATAAAAAAACAAAACAAAAAAAACCCTTCAGTTGTAGATGAGTTACATAACTTCTCATTTCCACACCTTGCCTAGATATACTGGTCCCTACACCATCTCTCTTTAAAAAGAAATTCTAGTGACACTCTAATAACCTGTTTTCACACTTTTTTTTTTGTTTGTTGTTTGTTTTTTGTTTTTTGAGGTAGGGTCTTGCTCTAGCCCAGGCTGACCTGGAATTCACTATGTAGTCCCAGGCTGGCTTTGAACTCATGGAAATCTTCCTACTTCTGCCTCCTAAATGCTGGGATTAACGGCATGTGCCACCATAAAAAAATAATATTATTTATTTATTTACAAGCAGTGAGAGATAGAAGAGAAGAGAGAGAGAATGGACACACCAGGGCCACTGCAAATGAACTCCAGTTGCATGTACCACTTTCTGCATCTGGCTCCTTAACCACTGAGTGACTTCAGCCCCCACCCCGCCTCTTAAAATATGGAAATATCCAGACTCTCATAAATAGTATTATAACTCATGTGCCAAAACCAAAATGTGTTGGAAATGCAGAACAATGTGTCGCTTTTCAGTCACTTTCACATCAAGTTATACAAAGACACAATTTGGGGTTATCTGGTGAGAGAGCTCATGCTGAAGGCAATAAGCCAGGGATTCCAGCTCCTGAAGGACCTTACAGCTCAAAGAGTCAATATCTGACTCATACTGTCTACCGCTTCATCCTATCAAGGAGCCCTGATGTAGTGCAAGCAGATAAGTTTCCAGATTAACCAGGGTTTTTATGTTGTCTTTGATATGGCATAGTCTGAATCTTAAGATGATAATATCCTCTGGTCTGTTTTCCAAGCTATTAAATAAGAATAACGCTATCCAAAGAGGCAAGGTCTTCTACTTCCCCAATTCTTTTCCCAAAGAACCTTTGACAATTTCCTTGTTTGGTTCAAAGATGTTCACTGGCAGTACTAAGAATAGTTAAGATCCCAAGCCGTGGACATACATGCAAACTTTCATCTTACCATCTATGAGCTCCATGAAGTCAGGGAATGCCTTGAAAGCTACTCGTGAGGGGAATATGCAATCAAACCAGGGGTTCCATTTACTTGAAACCTGTGTGAAAAA
>PVHP010032963.1:0-19916 GCA_004024765.1 Zapus hudsonius | reverse complement strand
GTCAACAAAAAATGTCAACACATGCCTCAGTCTAGACGACAGGGGCCGGGTAGAATGAGCTGGATATCCAAGGGTAAATATCTTAAGAAAGGATTTCTATAGCTAGCTGTGGTAGCTCTTTTCTGGAATACCAGCACTTGAGAAGAGGTGAAGTAGGAGGATCAGCATGAGGTCAAGGCCAGCCTGGGCTACAGAGTAAGACCCTGTCTCAAACAGACCAAGGTGTATATGTCATATCTACTCGCATGCTGTCAGCAAGTTTCTGGGACTGCCTGGTGTCTGTCCTTGTTGTAGTCAACTTACTCTGTTGCTGTGCAGAAAGAACCCAAACAAAAGTGGCTTGTGGAGGAATAGGTTTATTAGGCTTATGTACTCCAGGGGAGACTCCATCCTGGCAGGGAAAATGATGGCATGAGCAGAGGGGTGGACATCGCCTCCACCACAGCACCACAAACAATGGCAGGAAGGTGTGCCAAACACTGGCAAGGGGAAGCTGGCTTATAACCCCCATAAGCCCACCCCCAATAACACAGCTCTAGTGAGGTTCTAATTCCCGAATTGCCATCAGCTGAGGATCAATCTATCAGAACACATTCCTTTGTTTGTGGGGGACACCTGGATCAAACCATGACAATTGGCCACTGAAGTTCAAATATGTCAAAAGGGTGATGGATCCAAGAGGAACCATCCCTCACACTGTTTGCCTTGAGTTTAGCGTGTGTCCTATGTACTCTGTTTGCTAATTTGGTTGCAGGAAACAAACTGAAACTAAAGCCCCATGTTTATTCTAGCTTCCTACTCACTGCTGGGGTGTGCTTTCACTCAGGGTAAGAAGGGAGTGATCCAAAGATAGGACCTTTATACAAAGAGTAAGTTTCACTTGACAGAGATGCATCACTGTAATCATAGTAGAACAGAGCAGAGTAAATGAGAGTCAGCAAACACCACTGAGGTCCTTGATTCTCAGAGGTCGGGAGCACCACACAACTCAGTTCGAAAAGGAGGTGAGAGAACTATCTTTTAGTAAATGGAGGAAAAAAAGATATTGCTCTGTTAAGAGGTCTTCTTTGAGGTGATATGGGCAAGGGAATTGTGGGAAGAAGTAGAAATTGAAAAAAAGGATAGATCAAGAGATAAATAATCAGATGATGATAAAATTATTAGTGAACTTGGGGACCTTAGAGGCTTCTCTTTTGCAAGGTGACCATACAAATGGCATGTAATAATAGAAAGGCAATACTAATTTCAGGTTTTCCAAACCCTGAGTCTTTTGTATAATGTAAATTTGGCCTTTCAAATAGAGTGTAACTCCCATGTCACAAGGAAACACTTTTTTTTAAATCACCATACATTTGTCCAGACATATGGAGCAATATGTGTATATGTAAATGCTTGGGAATGGTAAAGTGACCAAATTTGTCTCTGACAAAGAAAATATTGGTTTAAATCTCAAAATTAGCCATAATCTCACAAATATCTGTTTTCCTTATAAATGATAATACCTGTGAATAAGCTATCCAAACTTCTTATGATGGAATTCTGTGTTTTTTGACACTGCTGTATATTAGCATAGTAAGTTTTACAAACTACATAAGAAGCAAAACAAGTTTTAAAGGTAAAACATCCACAGATAATTCTGATACACATATCACCAAAATTTGGCAAAAAAAAAAAGATCTTTTAAGATCTCTTGCTTGTTAATCATTGAGCCTTGAATTATATCCCTTCTAAACTTTTAACTTTGTAGCTAAGCAACACAATGTTTTTCTGGTTTGGGAGGGCATATGAGGGTTATGTTCTTATTTATCCATCCATTTGGAAATTTCTGCATGTTCATGTTTTTATCAGTTGTTGACTAGTTCATTATTCCTTTCATAATAATTTCTATATTTATGATACCTCTATTATATCCTCTCTTAGTGTCTTCCAGTGTTGCTTTCATATTTGTTTACAAAGCCAAGCTTCCAAAGAAGAAGCACTAGATCTCTATCAGCTTTCTGTCTTCCTGTTCCCGGAAAATAAGCATTGCTCACACTACCTGTCTCATTAAACCTCTATGTCATTTAAATTTTCAGAGACTTAATTACTCTTTGGGGAAAAAATAGCCAGAAAGAAAAGCAGGTAAACTGTAGCACACAAAGAATAAAGGAGAGAATGGCAATATTCTAAATACCAACAAAACTGGAAAGCATTTGAACTATACACAGATGAGTGAGTGAGTTTCTAAAGGACAAATGGAAGGAGAGAGAGAGAGAGAGAGAGAGAGAGAGAGAGAGAGAGAGAGAGAATTGGCCATATTCTCAGCAAGTATTCCTATATTAAACAAAATCAAGGAAGATGAATACTCTAGGAAAAAGTAAGGGACATTATGTCCATTCTCTAGCCATACTGAAGGCCCTCAAAAAAATAAAAAAAAATATTCAGTTGAGTCTACAAGCATAGCTCAGGAAATCTCATCAAGGTGAGAACAGAGAGAAATCTTTCCTGCAGAAGGAATGAAGCATCAAAGCTGGTTTGCTGTAAGAAGCTGAGGGTGAACATCAAATTGCTGTGGTGATGCTGATGTCTCCCACTCTCTTCAAGGGAAGACGATGTAATGAATACTAATTTATCATCAGATGAGACAGTAGGGGTCATGTGACATGGAATCAACAAGGAAGTACCTCTGAACATACCCCAGTTTTTTAGAAGCATCCCTGTCATATCTATGTGCCCCCCCCCCACTGCTGTGCCACTCAGGAAGGCTGGAACAGAAGAGAGAGCAACCAATCTTCAGACAGAGAGAAGACTGAGGATGACAAGTCTACAGTGATAACTGAACAGTATGCCATGAGGGTCTCCTCTCTCTCTCTCTCTCTCTCTCTCTCTCTCTCTCTCTCTCTCTCTTTCTCTCTCTCTCTCTCTCTCTGGCACTTATCAAAACAGTGTCTAAAAGCTGAGAAATGGCTCAGCAGGTAAAGTGCTTGCTGTACAAGCATGATAATCTGAGTTCCAATCCAACACCCAAATAAAAGCTGAGTACAGAAGCATATACTTGTAGTCCCAGTGCTGGGGAATGAAGGAGACAGAAGAATCCCTTAAGGCTTGCTGGCTTGCTAGCTTAGTCAAATGGATGCTCTACATTCAGTGAGAGACACTATCTCAACAACAACAACAAAAAAAAAAAAAAGGTGGAGAGTGATTGAGAAAGACATCATCCTCTGGTTTCCAAATATATATATATGCATATAAACACACATGCATACACACCACACATACTTAACACAAATAAAAACTAAACAGTGCCAAAAGGTAAATAGAAAGTCCATCCACAATTCCCCAGCAGACCTGCCTTGGGTTTGGAAGGATCTGGATTCACCTTTGCAATAGGTTGGTTGAGCCATAAGAATGCCATCCACCATGTATGTCTCTACAGAGAATAAATATTATAATAAGCTTAAGTGAATATTCCTAGTGGCTCCTTGTGGGGCCAGCCACTTTACATAACCTGCCATTTATTTCTGACGTGATACGATATCCAGTTAAGATCCTGTTAAAAGTTGTGTGTTGGAAAGATGGCTCAGTGGATTAAGTGCTTGTTATGAAAGCTTCAGGACCTGATTAAGATCATTACCATATGCATGTGAAAACCAAATGTTAGCATGTGCCTATAATCCCAGTTCTGGGGAGGCAGAGAGGGGAAGATCTCTAGGGCTTGCTGGCCAGCTGGTCTAAACTAATCAGTGAACTCCAGGTTCAGCAATACACCCTGACTCAGAGGATAACATGGAGAGTGTCGGAGGAAGATACCCAACATGGACCTCTTGCCTCCATATGCATAACCCTGTACACATACACATGGACCCACACATATACAAACATGCATACACTATTTTGCATATATATGCAAAACAGCTGCCTTAAATGTTAATTGACTGGTTTCTAGAAAACTATAGATTGCCTTATTTAGAGATGTGTGTTATTTCTAACAGGCAGTATAATCAGTAATAATCAAAAGTTAATAATAATAAACCTATTAGAATAGTCATATGGAAACATATATGGTTGTTAAAAAAATAATAACCAAAAATATCTGTTGGAATTGATTGATATTTCAATATAGATAGTAGAGACGACTATGAAATGAAAAATGTCTGAAGTGACATCATCTGGTCATCATACACTGTACACATACATTGAAATGTCATAATTATATCTGAAAAATATAAACAATTATTATGATCGATTAAAAATAAAAACTGGGAGGTGTAGATTATTTCTGAAATCCCAGAACTTGGGAGAATGAAGCAGAAGGATTTCTATGAATTTGAGACCAGCCTGGACTACAGAATGAAAGCCTATCTCCAACTAATCAATTAATTATTCTTTTTGAAAAGTTTATTAGCTATTGTAAAAAAATAGCTATACATGGTGGTTGACAACATTTAAGAAAAAAATTTGGGGGCTGGAGAGATGGCTCAGCGGTTAAGGCACTTGCCTCCAGTGCCTAAATTCCTGGGTTCAATTCCCACAAGGTGGTGGCCCTGGTTCGTTCTCTCTCTCTCTCTCTCTCTCTCTCTCTCTCTCTCTCTCTGCTTGAAAATGAATAAATAAAATATTTTTAAAAGAATTTTGTTGCCTTCCCTGTCTTAAAAAGTAACAACATCATCAGGTCCTTTGAGTGGTTCTTGCACACTTGCACAGAAACATGGATTCCCTTGATCATGTTTCTTTGTTGTTAATTTCAGTAATCTCACAAGTAGTATTAATCTTTCCATTTAGGGTCATGATTATCAGTCTGGTTGTTGTAAGTTTCTCAATGTATGAAAGGCATAAGACAAAACTGTTGAGAAATTCCTCCTATTAAGACATCTATGAGGAAATTTTTTATTTTTACAATAAATCATAACATAAAACCCATCAGACCCTAGCTGTCCCTGAATTCTCTCTTATTCTCACAGATGATGCTGAAAAACCACACACATCTCCTGTCTCTACAAAATGTTCCCTCTGTCATAACTACTGAAAGCAAGGACCTGAATCAGTCCGGAAATCACATGGAACTCACAAGAGCAATTGCACAGGAAGGGGATCAAATCCAATCGTGTTTCAATGAATGGAAGAGAGTTCAAATAGTATTATCCCATCTTCCACCTTGGCATTGTCAATTTAGGGATCCAATGTCCATTAAAAAAGAGAATCTAGGCTGGAGAGTTTGCTCAGTGGTTAAGGTGTTTGCCTGCAAAGCCTAAGGGTTCAATTCCCCAGTAGCCTCCTAAAGCCAGATGCACAAGGTGGTGCATGCATCTGGAGTTCATTTGCAGTGACTTGAGTCCCTGGTATGCCCACTCTCTCTCCCTTCCTGTTTTGTTCTTTCTCTCTCTAATAAATCAATAAATTTTTTAAAAGGTGAATCTGTAAAGAGTAACTATGATATACAACACCATATTGTGAAAAATAAAATGTATTACATAAATTATTTTACACATTTTTATTAGTGCACATGATCTACATTTCCAGGGTAAAATATCCTAAGGTTCAAACTTATTCATTCACAAAACATCTCTCTGGGTGTGTGATATCCCAGGCAAGCTTGATGTTTATTAAATAGATAATGCTTATTATAACAGGAAAAGATTTCAAAATTCATCATTTCTTTATTCTCCTTTAGATGCATCTCCATAAAGAAACATTGGACTTACATACAGGTGGGTATAAATGTATGTTTCAAGTGTGAAAAAGCCTTGAGTAGGATAAGCCATTTAAAATCCACAAGAAGTCAGAATTGGCGAGGAGGCAGGTAGAAGCAGGAAGCCCACAAGCAAGCCAGCCGTGGACACTGAGGAGAGCAGTAGCTGTTAGGAATCAACTCTCCAGAAAGATCTCACATGAGTGAGTCATGCTCTTCAGTGCAGAGTATTTCAAGCAAATGACGTGGACTCGTAGATACTTTATTCCAAGATGGAATTAAATCTTCACTACCTGTGCATCTAACCTAAAAACCATCTATCAGATACCACACAGCCAGCTTAGCCTATTTGTTTTCCTCTGGAGGGGAATGGTTTCAAGCATCCAGTTGTGTCTTTAACATAACACATACGTGCTTGCTAAATGCTATGCTGTGTAATATCGTCTTCTTATCCTCTAACAAGATTTGCTCATATAATGCATCCAATTATTAACAATAAAGACGTTAAAAAATTTCTTCCAACCATAGGGTCCAGGTGACATCTCCATCTTTTTAGATGAGTTGTGTGTGGATGAATATCTAACCCAAACTGGACCATCAGAGCTGGGTCAAATCCAGAAAATAATATCTACTTGTGCATGTTGGTATTTCCTCTCATGAGATATCTTATAAATTTCCTCAAAATTGAGTTTCTTAAATTATCCCTCAACAGGAACGGGAAGATGGACAGGACATTTTCAAATATTTTTTTTCTTCAAGGCCAGAAAAACACACTGATTTTAGGAACGTCTAACATATTTAGTTGGTATACTTATTCCATATAAAAGGGAAATAATAAAAAACTAATATATTTTAGGTAGAATAAAAGAGCCAAGCTTTGAAAATAAATAGCATACAATTATATTATTTTTAAATTTAATATTATGACTATGCACTACTTCAAATTGAATCTGAAAATGGGATAAGTATAAAAGGAAATAAGGAATGTTGTAATCACTGTCTTTACAAAAACAAAGTATCAGTAAGATGCAGAACTTAAAAGATCAGAAAAAAATTAATGCTTAAACTTCCCAATAGAAGCTCAAAGGGAAATCACCGAGAAAAAAAAAACTGTTATTTTTTCCTAATTAACATTACAGAATCTCTAAGCCTACCCTGGAAACCCAGAGACTTTGATGTGTGTATAGAGTGTTTTAGTTCTCACAATATTTTTTGAAGACTCAGTGAGAATATATCAGGAAACTGTCTACTCCAGAGACACCATAGAATTGACAGGATACTGGTTGTGTTTGCCTTGGAAAACATCCTTGTTTCTGGCCTATGAGAGGACACAAGTCCACAGGTTTTTATTCTAACTGCTATTATAAAAATACCCATGTCACTGGCACCCATCAGTAACAACACACTTGGGCCAGGAAGACGGGGATGAGTACTAAGATATACAGGATCCCTTGCCACAAGGACTAAGACAGAGAGCCTACGGAGGAGGATATACAACTGATCAGGGATGGGGAGGGGGGGAATTGGGGAATTCGGGATAACAACGCATGGTTTGCCCACTAAATAATGTAACTCATTATGGACAATAAATATATATTTAAAAAAATACCCATGTCAATAAATTATCTTAAAATTAGCAAGCTAATTATTTCTATGTAAGATGTCTTTGATTGTAGATTATCAATTATATTAAATTCTCTTTCTGATTGTCATGTTTTATTAATACATGAAAATATTTAAACCATCTGAAAGCTTAAACAACTGTCCAGTATTTATGGTTGTTTTGTTTTAGGATATTAGAGTGGGCTACCTTCGTAGTCCAGCTCAATCATAGAAAAGTCGCTCCATGGGTATCAATAATTACCTATATAGCAGTTTATATGTCTTGCTAATGTGCAAATAATGACTACAATTTAAAATAAATATTGATTAAGAAATAATTGTGAACATAAATCTGTTGGTTACATGTCAAAGAAAAGATGCCTTGTAATTAGGAAGAAAAGTACATTTTTTTTTAAAGGCCAGGCTACAGTATGGGGGAGATAGATGGCTGGCTCAATGGATAAAAGCATTCACTGAACAAGAATGAGGACTGAGCCGGGTGTGGTGGCACACGCCTTTAATCCCAGCACTCAGGAGGCAGAGGTAGGAGGATCGCCGTGAGTTCAAGTCCACCCTGAGACTACCGAGTGAATTCCAGGTCAGGTCAGCCTGGGCTAGAGCGAGACCCTACCTCGAAAAATCAAAAAAAAAAAAGAAAGAATGAAGACTGGAGCTTGGATTCCCAGAACCTACATAGGTACCTGGCAGGTGTAGTGGCCATCTATAATCCCACCACTAGGGAGGCAGAGACAGAGGTTCCCCCAGGACACACAGGCTAGCTGAACTAGCCAAATCAGGGAACTCTAGAGGTACCAGTCAGAGACACTATCTCAATAAATAAGTAGAGAGCAATCCAGAAAGATGCCTGATGCCAAACTCTAGCATCTGCATGTGTATACGACTGCATGCACACATGCACCCACATGCATGCACACACCATACACATATATACATGCAAAAGAAACAGGAGGTGAACTACAAAACACAAAAAGAAACACATTTACTCTTAAAACTTTTTGCTTGTGTGTGTGATCTCTATCACACACAATCTTAATCTAGAATCCAGCCTGGCCCCTAACTCACTGTGTAGCCTATATTGGGCTTCACTATGTGATTCTCCTGCCTCAGTTTCCCCAGGGCTGGAATAACAGGTCTGCACCACTGCAACTAGTTTCATTTTCGTACTTTGATAGGGCCCAATAACAAAACCAGTTATTACTGAAAATAGTATAGCAGTACCCTTATGAAACTACAGATGTCTCACATTCTAATGGAAGGTCCAATCCTATCTGGTTTTACTTGCCATGTGATAGGGAAGCTACAGACCTTTTCTGTTCCTTTTCAAGTCCAAGGGCTTCCACAAAGCTCCATAACAGTGTGAACAGTGACTTTTATTTCCAAGGAAACAGCTCTATATTATTTTTTATCCTTGGACCTATTTAATGTTTAAAAGTTGGTTGGATGCCACAGAAAACAAGCAGAATGAGAAAGGCACATAGAAACACAATTAAAACAATCCCATTCTGATGCCAAAGAAACATCATGACATTTGAAAGCTAAAAAAAATAAAACAAGCATCCATTCTGTCAAAAAGGTTAACATGTCTGATCACCCTGAAAGGCATGTTCCTCTGTCATCTTAAAGAGGATATTTGATGATCAGAGCCAAAGCAAAGGGAAAAAATAAATCATGACTAATTATTTTGGTATTCAGCTCTGTCATTTAACCATATTCTAATCATCTAACTTCACATATTACTGTAAAAACTTTCCAAAATCTCCAAAAGACACACCATGTATAACACCTATCAGCCTAACAGGAATGTCACTAGGCTTAATCACTGCTTGCAAAAACACGCTAAGATTTGTCTCCTATATAACAGTAAAACATCCTCTCTCTCTCTCTCTCTCTCTCTCTCTCTCTCTCTCTCTCCCTCTCTCTCTCTAAAGCAAGATTTTGGTTCCTAGGATTGCTGGCAGCAAAATAAACCTGACGTCATTCTTCTCAGCTCAATTGGCATACCAGCTGTGCTATTATCCATGGGAAGAACAGTCATGTATGATAATATCCACATTATGTGTCTATGACCAAGCCAAAATTACCCCTTTGGAACAGAGTTCAGCCTCTGAGAATGTAGAACTGGGAAGACAAGCTGGGTTGAGCAGACCAGTCCTGGTGAGGGGCATTTTTGTCTGATAATGGGTCTAAATTACTGGTATCAACTTGGCGTCCAGGGCTCGGGGTAAAAGCAGCTATTTTCTTTCTACATGAACATTCACCAAAAATATGAATGCAGCTGCTTTATTCTGGATTCTCTGCCTATTAATGAGATGTATAAGGTCTTGACTATAAATACAGATCAAATTTATATAAAACACCAAATTAACCAGAAAACATTTTATATACTTTAAAACACACCTAGTCTTTTTCTTATAAATTTTAATGGCATATAAAACACAGTTCCAAGCCAACTGGCAGTTTAATAAACAACTGCACAGTCGTGTCTTTTCAGGTATAAATATACCAAAATGATAAGAAGCTGATAGCTTGATACAATTTTCCCCTAGGGTTAATTTATGAAAAAAACTCATATTCTACAAAAGAAATCATATAAAGTGTTTTTTATGAAAGTAAAATAATGTTTCCTATACCAAGAGAAAACTATTATTTATTAAAGCTCGGTTAAACACACACACACACACACACACACACACACACACACACACACACAAACACTGGAGGGAGAAATAAGAGGAAAGGAGAAGAGAGAAATGATACGAGAAGAAAAAAGTAAGTCAGTAATCCCTTGGTCAGATAACAAGTTGTTGACTTAGGTCAGTAGAAAATGGTCAAGGTTAATAAAATGAAAGCTAGCTCCTCTCTCCCAAGGCTCTCTCTCCTAATTAAACTATCAACTTAATAGTTTTCTCAGATTTCTTTTTAGAAAGAAAATGTCTTCAATTTATGTTAGAATATATTTGTGTGAAGAGTCTATGCTCATGTACAATTACTTTCTTTTTCACATGACAGAATATTTTCTGGGTATTATTATATATGCTAGCTGTCATAAACAGATTTTTCATGGTAAAAAAATTATCATTTTTGAAATCTTTACATAAATCAATAACAAAAGGTTTGCTGGTTTGCTGAATCAAGGGAAGTAACATTTAATATATTCCTCTGATAATGTTGAAATGTAGATGAAAGAGAAGAGGAAATAATGGAGATATAGATATAGAAATAGAAATAGATATAGATAGATAGATAGATAGATATAGATATATATTTCCAGTTTCTAGCTTCCCAATGTATATATGTATAATATATATACATATTATATTATATATATGCATATATGTATGTGTCTGTATATATACATATATATGTATATATACAGACACATACATATAAGTTTGCCATTAAATCTCTACCATATTTCTCTCCCAAACCAAATCTGAGATAAATCTATCCCCAACTTGGTCAAAAATTGGCATACTTATTATTATTGACATACTTTTTTCTTCTTGTATCATTTCTCTCTTCTCCTTTCCTCTTTTCTTAGTCAAAAATTGCTGAATTTTTAGCTTTTCGTTTTTATTCCATACTCATATTTTACATTAGTTCTAAGACTTCTAAGCCTTTGTTTTATTACAGTTAACCAGATTCTTGTTCAGATGCTTTATTACCTTGCACCCCCCAGTTCCTGTGACAGTGGAATGTTTTTTTCCTTTAAAATGTCCATGAGCTACAGTCCTTATCATGAATCTCAGGACCCAAGAATGGCCCTCTGCCTTGTGTTCTCCATGATACTCTTAGGACATATCCCAAGAGCTTCTCCATCTGTCTGCTACATGGAGACCCCCTTGGTGGAAGCTACCATAACATGTTCCTATGATCAGTTGCTTCCATGTCCCCAGCTACTGATAATGCCTCTCTTTCCCTGAAATTCCACAATTGGAGATATATCTATTTGGATCACAATTTTTTAATTCTTTTTCAGTTTCCACAGCACTCACAGAACAAAGGAAAAATATCATGGATCATTAAGAGTTGTGGTTGGTATTTGTTTTTCTGCTCTTTTATGAATTTCATTTTTTGTCCTTATCTTCCAACTTTTTCTTTTTCACATCATTCTAATTTTAGATATCCTGACCCAAATCCGAGTAAATGATGGTATGTTCAAACGCCATAAATCTTATATCCAGGTGTTCCAAGCATAGCATTTCCTCTCTTGCTGAACCAATGAGATAAAATATTTAAATACCTACTGAGGGCACTGGCTGTCATACCAATTACTCAAATGATCCTAGCACTTAGAACGCTAACCTGAGAGCAGTTTGAGGGCAGCTACACATTACAAGGAAACCCTGTATCACATAAGGACAACAAAATTTAAGAAAAAAAAACAGTAAGAGATTCATCTCCTTCCTTTTCATAGTAGACCCAAAACTGAATTCAAACATTAGCACAAAAAAAATACTGAAACCAAAAGTCACTGCAATCATATTTAATGGGATTCTAAAACTATCTTTTAGCTCAATGTAATGCCAGAAGTCTACCTCCTTTCTCTACTCCTAATGAATGGGTTTATTTCCATCTCATTCGTATTACCTTAAAAGTTTTTCTTTAAATTTATTTTATGATTAATATGTACTAAAGCTAGTTAGCAAGAATAAATCTTTGGGAAGACATAAACGTTTTTCAGTAGAAAATAATGAACTGGGCAAGAGAATTTATTCACTGTATAGGTTGGAAGCTCAACACAGTAACAGCTTCTAGTTCCTAGAGTTCCTTCTAAAAAGCTATCACAATAGTAATCTTTTGGGTATTTTTCAGTTAACTGTTCAAAGAACTAAAATCACTTGTAAATTAAGAAATTTAGCTAACAAATATGTATTAGTATTTCGTTACTCTTCCAGATGGTAACAATACAGCAAAAAATAAGACACACAGATACCAACTTTCATAGAAGTGATAGCCTAGTGAGGAAGATGCTGTGTGGACGGATGGATGGGGGTGGGTATGTGCACAAGCTGGAAAAGATCAGACGTACGTAATTGTCGTATGGAGTAATGGACGTGGGTGCTGGAAGGAATAATTGAATGATTTAGAGCAGGTGTAGTCGTTCTCACTGTGACTGCAACATTTATTAGAATAACCAACTATGAGAGAAAAAATAATAATCAGATGGAAGGGTCAAAGTAGGCAAACCTGTGTAAGCTTGGTACAAGTATGAAGACTGATAATAATGGCTTGGGCTGAACTTCAGGTTGCTTTCGATTCCATTCAAGACACAAAAAGGAAGCACGTAGTAGAAAGGATAGTATGCTGTGTGTGCATACAGGACATGAGAAATACAAGGAGTATCTCCTTCCACCTTCCGGCGGGCCATGTGTAATGTTTTAAACCAGCACAGAACAAAAGCATCTGCTGGGCTGGAGAGATGGCTCAGCGGTTAAGACGCTTGCCTGCGAAGCCTAAGGACGAGGGTTCGATTTCCCAGTGCCCACGTAAGCCAGGTGCACAAGGTGGTATGTGTGTTTGGAGTTCATTTGAAGTGGCTGAGGCACTGGCAGGCCCATTCTCTCCTCTCTCTCTCTTTCTCTCTCTCTCTCAAAAAAAAATTTTTTTTAAAAAACAAGAGCATCTGGCTTTGATGTTTCGGGGAGGTGTAGAAAAAGGAATGTCAGTATTCAAAGGCTCTTACCTTATAGACAAATTCTTGCCACACCACAGTTTCATGCTTCAAAGGGAGGAAAATTAATTTCTATTTCTTAAAAGGAAGCAAAAGGCATTGTTGCTCAGGAAACTGAAAGTTGGCCAATGTGGTTGAAAGGGACACAGCACTGTCAGATGTGTTAGAACAGGTCAGTGGTTAAAGGCTTGCAAAGCCTGCCAGCCCAGGTTCAATTTATCAGACACCCACATGAAAAGCAGGTTAGGTATCCGTTTGCAATTGGCAAGAGACCTTGGTGCATGCTAGCACATGCATGAGCACACACACATGTAAATAATTAAAATAAAATTTTTTTAAAGAATAGATCAGTGGTCTGGAGACATGGCTCAACAGTTGAGGCACTTGCCTGCAAGGCCAAACAACCTGAGTTTGATTTCCTCAGTACCCACATAAAGACAATGCACAAAGTGACACATGCATCTGGAGTCCTCTGGCAGTACCAGGAGGCCCTGGTGTGCCTATTCTCTCTGTCTCTCTTCTATCTCTCTGCTCCCAAATAAATAAATTAATTAATTTTAAAAAAGAATAGATCAATGATGTCAGGTCGCACATTGCCTTGTAAGCCACAGTAAGGAATTTTGATTTTATAAGATGCCCAAGGAAATTACTGAGAGATCTCACAGAGGGAATGGTCTGGTAGAAAGAAAAGCTTAATTTACCACCTCCTAGGTGGGAAATGCTAAAAGAAGAAGTACAGTGACTACTGACAGCAATTTAATTCACATGGAGATGAAGGAAAGGAGAATCAAGAATCAATCCCTGCTTTCCATCTGCTGATGGTGGTGCCATTTCAAAGGATGGAGGGAGTAATGAAGGACAGGTGTTTGAGAGGGAATGTTCTTATGAAGCACACTACAGGGGGGTATTCATTTCACCTTCCTTTTGGATGCAGGTGGTACTGCTGGCATGAGGATAAAAAATAAAATAAGAGCCGGGTGTGGTGGCACACACCTTTAATCCCAGCACTCGGGAGGCAAAGGTAGGAGGATCACCATAAGTTCAAGGCCACCCTGAGACTCCATAGTGAATTCCAGGTCAGCCTGGGCTAGAGTGAGACCCTAACTCAAAAAAACAAAAAAAAATCTTTTAGAAAAATAAGATAAAATAAAATAAAATAAAAAATTTCTGGGCAACCATGGTGCAATTCTGCAATTCAGTACTCAGAGGCTGAGGCAGGAGAATGGAGAGTTCAAGGACTTCATAGGAAAACAAATAGATATATAAATAAACAAATGAATGAATAAATGGCCTCTCGAAGCCAAGTCTTTACAATAACAAAATGGTAAATTATCCAAAGTCCACATCATCCAATAACTGAGAAAATTCTAAACATGGTAATGCTGACTCAATGAGTTACTGAGGGATGTCAGGGTGTTTATAGTAGCTCACTCTACTGTGGGGTGACAATGGGCGAATTGGAAAGGTCACTTTACATGGCTCACGTTTCCATTTTTTAAAAAAGGTTAAAATGTGTCTTGTACACAAAATTCTTTAGAATTCCACATATTATTTCTAAGGAATTTAGGAAGTGTAGGAGTTCTCAAAAGCCGGGACCCCTGCAATACAGGTGGGTTACCCTTGAAGAAAATCTTCAGTTCGAGAAATTAAAAGTCATGAAAAGAGAGATGCCCCCCACTCAGTAACAACATACAAAGGGGGGTGGAATGGGGTTGAGTCCTAGGCTATTCACAACCCCCTACCCCATGGACTGATCCAGACTGCCCATGGAGGAGGATACCCAGCTGATTGGGGACAGGGAGGAGGGGAATCAGTGAATTGGGGACATCAACACAGTATTTGCTTATTCAGTGTATCTTATTATAGATAATAAAGATATAATTTTTTGAAATGTCATGAAAAGAAATGGCCACAGAATCCTGGGGCCTGCCTTGCAATATGACACATTCTAGTCTTAGCTTTATCGAAGCATTATGAAAGTTGTTTATTTCCCACTTATTTTTTAAATTTATTTATTTATTATTATTAATAAGTAGAAACTCTGTATAGGTTTTTGTTGGTATCCCCATTTCCCTCCTCCCTACCCCTAGTCCACTGAGGAACCTCCCCAGTTTGATTGCCACAATGGGGGTCCTCCTGGATGGGCATGCTGGATCAGTCCATGAGGTAGGGGGTTATGATTAGCTCAAGAGGTAGCCTGGTTCCCCCCACACACACCTTTCTGTGTTGTTGCTGTGGGGCGATGTCTCTGGATAACCTCCCCCACCATGGCTCTTACAATCTTTCCATCCCCTCTTCTGCTCAGTTCCCTGAGTCATGGGTCACACTTAATTTTTATGGGTAAATTTAGATATTGTCCTATACTAACTCTTACCACTATGGAAAGAGATTAAAGACTGATAGATATCTGATTTTTAAACTACATCTGTGAGAAGGAACCAAAAGATGGAGGGAATAACCATAAATTTTCTCCTGTTTTTTTTGAAAGAAAAATATTAATTCCAAGAGAACTAAATATTTTCAGTCCTTTACTAATCCACAGAGATCAGTCTTAGCAATGGCAGAGATTTGTCTCAGAACTTGTTTTCAACTCCCTTGCTAATACTTTTGAGACATTTAAGAAAGTTCTATTCTGCTTCATTGTTTAATAGGGTTAGCTGCCCAGGGTAAATTTTTTTCATGGAAATCTGTAAAAGCCATAAGTACTATACACAAATTGATCTCTTACTTTTCAATAACAAATTATATGAACAAAAAAAAGACTAACATGGAGAGTCACCATTCAGCATCATGGTTTATCTATAATTTCTAAAGTGAGGACACAAAGTCTAGAGAAAGCTTTCCATAAACCAGCAAAATAAGAAAAAATCACAATGGGGAAAAACTAACATCAGAGCATGCATAAACATCGTCACAGACATCGTTTTTCAGAATTTATAAACTGACATTCTCATTCCATTCGGCCATCAATCTAAAACCAAACTCAGCTTTAGGAATATGTACTATTTCCTGGGTAGTCATCCACCTCCCTGAGTGCACACTGGAACCTGAATTCTATTCCCAGGTGGGCATAAGTCAGGACCATAAGAAAAGTCCTGGCCCTCTGCCTCTAACATCAAAGAGTTGGGAGTAAATGACCAGCTAGAATCTCATGCAAACTGGAGCATGAGGACATATGAGTTTCTCTCTATAAGATAATAAGTCTCTGATGAAATGACTTTGATTTCCCAAATGCCTATCCCATTTCATCAGAAATGCAGGCTTTCCCCAACTGGCACTCTACCGTGAAGTATTCCAAACATCCAAGAAGAGACACATTTGCTTACAAGCATATGTCATTATTTCCCTATCTAAACACCCTGTACTTTTCCTTTGGTCTGACAGCTGATTTTACCCTGGGCTGGAACCTTCTGAGTAAAGTCAAAGTGTCCCAACAGTGTAGCAGTTTATGGGTAATTTGCTTTTAAAAAAATCTGCAGCAACCATACGGTATAAGAACTAGAACAAAATCCAAGGACCATTGTAGAAGAGGTGTTTTCACATTTTTTATAAACCCTCATTGAGCCCTCTACAACATGGCTATAGTTAACCACACACAGGTAATAGAAAAGGCCAAACAAACAGAAGGCCTACAAACCATGTGCTTTTCAATTCAAGTACCAACACAAAACCTACATAATATATTTCCAGTTTGCTCTTACAAAGTCATGAGTAATTATTTCCCACATAAATATATTTTAGTGAAGCATCACTGATATTAAAAACAACCATAGCTTTATCTTCCTCAACAAAAACAAGGGAACAGTTTGAGCAGGAAGTCAAAGGACAAATGGGAACATGAACATCGTTTGACACCAAGAGCTGATCTGCTAAAGTGGCCGACTGATTCGAAGGAGATGATGGTGAGTAGCTTGTGCACCATCTGTGGATGGATGCAAGCTTGACACCTTTCTACAGGTGACTGTTGAATGAGATACAGGTAATGCATAGCACAGTTTGCAGCCCACAGTTAATATTCAAAGAATGTAGATCCTGCCCCCGATCAAGCACTCGACTATTCTGACATCATATGATATCAATATACTCTGGCATTTTGATAATTTTTATTGTTTGAATTTTTTATTTTTTAAAAATATTTTATTTATTTATTTGAGAGAGAGAAAGAGGCAGACACAGAGAATTATTAACAAATAACAAATAATAAGGTATTTTACTTAGAATTTTACAAAATAGTATTATTCACAAATGTTACACATTGGAAGACTTTAATACCCAGTTATATAAAATGCCTTTACTAAATCAAACCATTTAAAATATCCTGCCAACAGCCAGCCTGAAAGGTAAACTGGAACCCTGAGGTGAGGCGCTGACTGTGACATCACTTATGGCCCACCTTGGTCTCAAGCTCAGCTATCTTGTCAGCCTCCTGAGTGCTGGGATGACAGGCATGGGCCACCAAGCCTGGCTTCTATTATATATATATATATATATACATCCAACTTATCTGCTTATCTTAATGTCTTTCCATCAAAATTTAGAAACACTTGGCTGGCAATAGTGATGCCTTTATGATACTTAAGGACCACTGAGGTCATTAAGGTCCTTCAAAATGGCTACAATATAATGTTGAAGTGTTTTCAAAAGACTTAATGACAGTTTTACTTTAACAACACTTAGACTAATAAATTGCATGAGAAAAATTTAAAAATAAAAGAAAATATCCTACCAAGAAATATATTTTTTGGAAATAAAATATACATTACACTTTAACGTCACTGAATGCCAGGCCACAAAGATCAAGTTAATAACGAGCCTGGAATTTCTCCAAAGAAAAGGAATCCAATGATTCCACCATTTCAAATCCAAGGATCTAAGCCAGAAAACTGTGTTGGAAAGATTCACAATAGTATTAGGGTGGAGATATTACTCATGTCCGATGGCCATACAGCATGTTTAAAAAAAAAAAAGAAAAGAAAAGAAAAGAGGGCTGGAGAGATGGTTCAGCGGTTAAGGCACTTGCCTCCAGTGCCTAAGGCCCCAGGTTCAATTCCCCAGGACCCACATAAGCCAGACCCACAGGTGGTGGCCCTGGTGTGCTCGCTTTCTCTCCTCCCCCCCCTTTCTCTCTCTCTCCTTGAAAATGCATAAATAAAATATTTTTTTAAAAAAAGAATGTTTAAAAAAAAGAAAAGAAAAAGATACTGCATAATGCAAAATTTGTGAGAGTTGACCAGCTCAAAGCCAGTGACAGGTAGTGTGGTAAGACTACAGCCTGATTCCATATATGCATACTCAGAATCATGGAGAGAGGAAGAAATCAACAATACATCGGTTAGCAGATAGTTCAAATTTGCTTTGCGATTTAGTATGAAGAGAAGACTTACAAAAAGACTTACTTGGAATTCTTTTTCACTCTGCCTAGTCCTCAAGGGTCTCACTCAAGTCCAGGAAGACCAGGAATTAGTCTCAGGGTGGCCTTGAACTGACAGTGATCCTCCTACCTCTGCCTCTCAAGTGGTGGGATTAAAGTGTGTGCTACCACACCTGGCTACCTAGTCTTTTAAAAGGTATATAAAATATATATTTCATATGTATGTCACATAAGAATATTCTCATCTCAAGTTCCAACTTTATATATAGCTTCAATTTTTTTCAATAGGTAATGGAACTTTTTCAAACATGCTAAAGGTGAACACTTTAATCTGTTTTCAAAACACAGATACTGTGCTGGGAATGCCCCCAGTCCCAGTGCTGAGGAGTCTATGCAGGAAGATGGTTGTAAATTCAAGAAGTGAGCTATAGGCCAGCCTGAGCAACATAGCACAGATCTGTCTGAAAAAATATATCTCAATTACCTCCTAAATATATCACAAGTACCCCCTGGCATGCCCATTCTCATTGTCTGTCTCTCTTCTCTCTATCTCTCTCTGCTTTTAGTACCTCCTAAAACTCAATATGGCATCCTTTAAATTTTCTAAAGATCATATTTCAGATAAGGCTTGTTTTTCTGATATTTCTACTGTCTAAATAAAGCCAGATGCCCTTCATTTGAAAATTTTTCCCAAAATAACTCAACCACAGACTTATCTTAAGCACAGTAAAGAGAATCTTCAAATGTCATTCTGCCTTGTTTAATTTTCATCTGTAAGTGTGCAAAACCAAAGAATTATACCATCAAATTCTCTATCATAGCCCCAAAAGCAAACCAACACATTTGAAACCAACAAATCTTTGATAAAGGTGCTAAGAACATTATTGGGGGAAACAGAGCATGTTCAATGAATAGTGCTGAGCCTCCATATTCCAAAGATCACACTAGACACTGACTGTCACCAGTGACACTGAAAATCCACAAAGTAAAGACACAGGCTTCTTAATCTCTTCTTAATCTCAAAATACATATCTCATAGGGAGTGTTGTAGCTTGAATGTGAACTATTCCCCAGAGTCATACTTGGTCCCCAGGTAGCACTGTTTGGGACAGTTGTAGGACCAAAAGAAGGGGGATCTTCCTAGAGGAATCATGGTAGGCTTTGAGGTTTTAGAGCTGGACCCCACTTCCTGTTTAGCTCTGTTTCCTGATCATATGACTGGCAACACACAAACACACACACACACACACACACACACACACACACACACACACACACACACTCCAAAAACAGCCTGAGTCTTTCAAAGTTGCTTTCAACACAGGAATCTTTTGTCACATGAGATTTCATACAGGACATGTGACTAAGAGATCAGGAGGGATGTTCTCTGAAGAAGGGAAAGGAGTGGGTTGGGAGATTCTTTCCTGGGCCTCATCTTCCTTCTCTTCTCAAGGGCTCTGGGACACATGTTACTGGAAGAACAGGTCTCCATATAGTCAAGTTTGAACAATACTGAGTTACAAATGACATAGGAAGAAACTGATTATATTTAAAGAATGTGCAGGGCTGTAGAGATGGTT
>PVHP010032962.1:0-19946 GCA_004024765.1 Zapus hudsonius | reverse complement strand
GTAGTCTCAGGGTGGCCTTGAACTCATGGTGTTCCTCCTACCTCTGCCTCTGGAGTGCTAGGATTAAAGGTGTGTGCCACCACACCTAGCTAAAAATATTTTTTATTTCTTTATTATCCAGGAGAGAGAGAGAGAGAGAGAGAGAGAGAGAGAGAGAGAGAGAGAGAGAGAGAGAGAGAGAATTGGGATACCATGTCCTGTAGCCACTGCAAACAAACTCCAGATGCATGTGCCACTTTGTGCATCTGGCTTTACCTAGGCACTGAGGAATCAAAACTGTGTCTTTCGGCTTTGCAAACAAGCCTCATAACTGCTGAGCCATCTCTCCTGTCTCTTTTTAAAAGCAAAATGGATGCACATGGAAGAGAATATCATATTAAGAAAAGAAGACCAGACACATGAAGATGAGAAATGCTTGGTATCTCTCATGAGTAGAAACAAAATAAATAAATACATGAAGAACCGAAAGTATAATAATTATTACTAGAGATATGGAAGGCTACTGCGGTGAATGGACAGAAGGGAAGGATGGAACAAGGTTCATGGATAGAATCAATGCTTTGTATACTATCACTGCGAAGTTCAATAATTTAAACCATTTTGTGTATTTTTTTTGGAAATAGTAGATTTGACAGTGAGAACATTAAATCTAATATCAAAGTATGTTTGGAATATGGGGCCTTGGGAATGACCATAGACAGATGTGTATTGCACATTCAGTAGAATGTAAGCCACACATTGAGTGTACTTGAGAAAACACTCCGTGTGTGTGTGTGTGTGTGTGTGTGTGTGTGTGTGTGTGTGTGTGAAAAATGATAGCTCCATGGACCTCATACCTCTGACTCTTCTTACAGGATCTCCCAGCATATGCCAGGAGATCTGTAGAAGCAAATGCCAAATGATACAATGAATAGCCATGAATGGGGTTTTTCTTGGATGTACCTAGAGAAAACTGCATGTCTTTAGAATTGGCCATTTCATTCTCAATTTCACTAATTATTTAAAAGCATCATTTATATACAAGCCCTGTGGCTACATCAGTGCAGTTGGAACTTAATTTAATCCATTTCCTCGTTTGTTCAATTAACATTTAGTGAACACTTAAAGATGTCCATCATTTCTGCAGGTATTCTGAAGGAGTGGGAAAATTAGGACTGTCCGTAAATCTCAGCCAGTACGGACAATTTAAGCAGCAAAATACTGCATGATAATTATTTCAAATAGGTCACTGTTACCTGAATTGCTTTCACATCTAAAGCTACAGGTTGGGTTCGCAAGACCTTCTTTCCTAAGAAGCACACTAATTGGATAATACACATCAGTATTGATGTAGTTTTACTTCACATACGTGCTTATGCGTTCAATGGCATCTTGTCATTGTGACATGATTAGAGGTAGGAAGACAGCTGTTGTGGTTTGAATGTTCCTCATAGGCTTAGGGGTTTGAAAACTTGGACCCAAGCTGCTGATGGTGCAGTTGGGAGAGGTCGTAGGAAGAAGATACTTGGTACAGGATGGGACCACTGAATTCAGCCCTTAAAATTTTAAAGCCTGGGCTGGAGAGATTGCTCAATGGTTAAGGCACTTGCGTCCAGTGCCTAAGCCCCCCCTTCAATTCCCCAGTGCCCACATAAGCCAGACCCACAAGTTGGTGGCCCTGGTGCTCTCTCTCTCTCTCTCTCTCTCTCTCTCTCTCTCTCTTTCTCTCTCTGCTTGAAAATGAATAAATAATATATTTTAAAAAAGATTTTAAAGCCTGGCCTCACTTTCTGTTGAAATGCTGCTTTGTGAGTGTGGATGTAATGTGATCAGCCAGCCTTCCTCTCCTGTCAATATGTCTTCCCCACACTGACAGAAGGCATCTCCTATGTTGAAATAAGTCCTTCCTGTCTATGGCCATAACCCCAGGAACACACCTGATCTCCTATGAAACAAGCCCTTCCTTCCTTCTTTCCTTATTTCCTTCCATCCTTCCTTCTCCCTCCATTTCTCTTTCCTTCCTTCTTTCCTTCTTTAAGCTGCTTCCTGCCAGGTTATGTATTCATAGTAACAAATAATGGAGTTCATACATGGGGCAAATTTGTCATCCCCTTACCCCCGATTTTTCTGTTATCTGTTGGATTCGTGGTTTGACAAGATTTTTATGAGGAAAAGAACGCTTGAGAACCTTAACAGAATGCTTCTATGGAGTAAAGGCTTAGTAATGCTCAAGCAGAGACAGTGTTTTGGTGATAACAATCTTTCCATACATTTCATATGAATATGGAAAAAAGATAATATGAACTGTTCAGTGGCATCAAAATAATTTTGTGTATCCTGTCATCCTTAATGGATACCTTAATGGATATTTGAGGAATGTTTTAGTTACAGAGTAAAGAAGGTCCCCATTTGATCATAGTTTGATTTGCAATATTTGGACTTTATACTGTCGCAAAAATAAGGAATTCGGTAGGAATTATATTCCAAATTTTAAATTATGATCTGTTTCCAGGAGAGTTCATTATTCAGGGTGATATTTTCTTGGCTTCAAAACTGAAATCTGTTTGATGAGCAGAAGGTGTGTGTGTGTGTGTGTGTGTGTGTGTGTGTGTGTGTGTAATGCTGGGGACTGAACCCAGGGCATTGTATGCACTAGGCAAGCATTCTACCAATGAGTTGATACCTCCCCAGTGTCACATGAAACAATTTTGGGAATTACAAACACACACACACACACACACACACACACACACACACACACACACACACACATATCCATTGACCCCAGACAGGGCACAGATAACAGACCAAAGCATGATTTCACCAAAACCAGTTTTGCTGAGCAATGGCTGTATTAAGTTTGCTTAGAGAAGGGTGAGGGTTAATTTCAATAGTGAGGGTAACACACAGGCAGCTGCATCACAGAAGACCCCACCCCAGCAAAAAAGACAACTCCCAGAGCTGCCTCTCTGGAACACAGTGGAAGCTTTGCAGTCCAACTGGCAGGGCAGGTCCGGCTCTCTCTGTCAATCGGTTTAAAGTCATAGAACTTAGGGAGGGGTCTTGTCAAATTTCCTCAGACTTGTTGACCTCCTGAGTCTCCTGAGCCTTCTCCCCAAACCCCAGAAAGGAATCTTTCGTTTCAAAGAAAATTTCTGCAAAACACTGGTCAGAGTTGGTCCTTCAACACTTTTCCCTGATCCTGTAACTTTGGGGAGTGGTCCTGGGACTTGTTAAGTTTCAGTTCTCCCAGACTTGACCTTCAAGAAGTCTCCTGAGTCTCCTTCCTCCCCTCAGGAGGGAATGCTTCAATTCGGAGGTATTTGCTATTCAACACCCAGCTCCATTATATTATATAATATATTATAATTTTATTGCATTCATGCTTCTTTCTATCACCCATAATAACTTTGAAAAAAGCAGTCCCTCAAGAAATCATGTGACTCTTCCATAAACACATGAGAAGAAAGCATCTATTGGATGTTCCTCATCAGTGACTTTTATTTGTCTAAGGCATCAGTGATTGTCTGGGGAGAGGAACTAAAAAATCAGGAGGCTTTATTTATTTATTTATTATTTATTTTTGGTTTTTCGAGGTAGGGTCTTGCTCTAGTCTAGGCTGACCTGGAATCAGGGTGGCCTTGAACTCACAGCGATCCTCCTACCTCTGCCTCCCAAGTGCTGGGATTAAAGGTGTGCGCCACCACACTCGGCTTTATTTACTTTTAATTATGTCCTAAAATTAGTTACTCTGTCCAAAATTTTGTAGTTGTCAAAACTCTCAGAAGTTTGGTTTCAGTAATTCAGAATGGGTTTAGGTCATCCATAGAGCAGGGTAGCTCCTTCAGTCTTAGCCATGGGTTTCCTCACTTCTTCCAAAGAGGACTCTTCTGTACTCTTCACTGCTCTCATAATTTTCATGAAGATTTTAGAGTGGGGTATATTGAAGATAGGCTCTCAACCATCTCTGTAGCATCAGCAGCTACACCCTCTGTGGTCCATACTTCCCCTTGGTGGGTTGTAATGGTAAGATATTGAAAGAATAGAGAAACTTCATGACTCAATTCTGGACCCTGCACTAACTCAAAGGTGTCCTATGTTAGAAAGGAAAGAGAAGTGGAGAGGAGAGGAAAGGAAAGGAAGGCAAGAAAGAAGAAAGGAAGAAAGGAAGGAAATAAAGAAGGAATGGAGAGAGAAAGAGAGAAGGAGGGAGAGGGAGAAAGAAGAAATGA
Source organism: Zapus hudsonius (assembly GCA_004024765.1). Lineage (NCBI taxonomy): Eukaryota > Metazoa > Chordata > Mammalia > Rodentia > Dipodidae > Zapus > Zapus hudsonius. The sequence goes on along the minus strand of PVHP010032962.1, from coordinate 15,735 downwards.
AGCAAGGAAGGAAAGAAGAAAGGAAGAGAGGGAGGGAGAGAAAAAAGAAATGAAATAAGGAAGGAAGGGAGAGAAGAAAGAAAGAAAGAAAGAAAGAAAGAAAGAAAGAAAGAAAGAAAGAAAGAAAGAAAGAAAGAAAGAAGAAAGAAAGAAAGAAAGAAAGAAAGAAAGAAAGAAAGAAAGAAAGGAAGGAAGGAAGGAAGGAAGGAAGGAAGGAAGGAAGGAAGGAAGGAAGGAAGGAAGGAAGGAAGGAAGGGAGAGAGAGAGAGGAAAAGAGAATAAACAAAGGAAGAAATAAAGAAAAAAGAGGGAAGGAAAGAAAGAAGGAATGAAAGAAAGAAAAATGAAGGGAATAAAGGAAGGAAGAAGGAAGAAAGGAAGGAAGGAAGGCAAGCAATCAGGAAGAATCTCTACCCAGATCTACTCTGAACCTGCCTGCAGATGGCACACCGTGTAATGCAGTGTTAGGTCTTCATTCAGTAAGAGCTTCCTTGTGCTCCCCTGGTTTTGCCTTCTTGGACTCTACTCACTGTTAGAAAATCCTCCTTTCTGGTGGTTGGAAAGGAAACAGGCAGGCTTCATCTTCATACCTGGTATGTTCTTACCACCGCCAACAGCTTGGAAAGGAGGGATGGAGGGGCAAGGAAAGAGGCAGGGACCTGAAGCTGCTGACTGTCTGAAAGCTCAGGCTCTTTCAGACACTGTGTGCTTAGGGACAAGGGCCATTCAACTCAAACTGTAGCCCTTGCCTCTGACACTTCTGTTGTTCTGAGACAACGTTTCACCCTGCCCAGGATTCCAGCATGGTGGTTTATCTTGTCACCTTAACAAGACCTGGATTAACCAAGGCGATGAGCCTCTTGAGAAGCCTATGAGGGATTAGCTTAAATTCGTCTCTGGACATACCTATGAGGAATTGTCATAGGTTAACTGATTTGGGAAGATCCACCATAACTGTGGGGGGTACCATTGCATGGGTTTGGATACTACTGGAGAGTAAGAAATGTGAGAGTAGGCTGAGCTCAGCATTCATACTATCTACTCCGTGACTGTGAGCTGAGTGACCCTTAGATGCCCACCTGCCATGCCGTCCCCACCACAAACTATTGTAACCTCAGCCTCTAAGCTGAAATAACTCTTTCCTTTGTTACCTGCTTTTATTCACATATGTGATCAGAGCGACAAGAAAATCACTAATATACCATGGAAACACCTTTTGTCATATAATACTGAATTTGGATTCTGACTGAATTCCAAGAGTTTGGGAAGGAATAAGACAGCCACAGCCACAGGATATGGGACCTTCAGTGACTGAAGTGACATCCCTGGAATGATGCTCCCAGATGCTATTGGATGGTGCTTCCATGGAATATCTGGAATATTAAGGCCCTGACTCTGCCCCCAGGCAACAGGAGACTCTTCTTGGGAATAGCGTCTGTGGTCCACTTCCACCCCAGAGCAAGCCCAGCAAAGAGATCAAAGCACAGACAGAGTTGTTGCCAAGGCCAGAATGGTCTCCTGGGGCCCAGGAGAGACTAATGTCAGAATGGCGTTTGATTGTCAAAGAGGCAGATAGTGTCTAGCAGAAGTGAATGAGGGCAAGGAATGGTCTTTCATGGGCCTCATTGATTGGATGTAATTGAAGTCCAGAGCTGACTGAGGTTTAGCCATAAGCACTCAAACACTCGTTGGAAGAATTAAGACTCCTGCAGCAGGGAGAAATGATGATGAATGCAGACACAGCCACAGCCTGAGACCAGTATGGACGATCTACAGGCTGTCTTCATGGGAGTTATGCTGTGATGTGGTTTCAGTCTAGAAGGTTCCCCCACGGGCTCCTGTTTTGAACACTTGTTATTCAGTTAGTGGCAGTTTTGGGAGGCCTTAAAGGCTTTAGGAAACGGGGTCTAAATGGTTGAAGTATATCACAAACAGCAGTCATTCAATGGCTATACCCACCTTTCCCCTGCTCTCTCTGCTTCCTCCTTGTGATAAATACTTAAAGCCACAGCTCCTTTTACCATAGAGGGAACCAGCCTGCCATGTTTTCCTTTTTTTAAAATTTTTTTTATTGTCCATAATGAGTTACAACATTTAGTGGGCAAACAATGAGTTGTTATCCCCAATTCCCCACTGCCCTCCCCTCCCCCCTCCACTGGATAACCTCCTCCATGGGTCGTCTGGATCAGTCCTTGTGACAGGGGACCAGGGCCTAGTATTCAGCCAGGTTCTCCTGGCCGTGCCTCTGATAATCTCCCCCACCACGGCTCTCACAATCTTTCTGCCCCCTCTTCCGCTCAGTTCCCTGAGTCGTGGTGGGTGAGTATTAAGGCTGCTTTAAGGTTGTGAGCTTAGAGGTCTTTGTGTCGAAATCATTGGTTTCTGTCTCACTGGCTTATCCTGTGGCTGTGGGCCCCTTGTTCATCCCGTCATTCTCTGCGGGGTTCCATTTGGATCCTCCATTGTATGACTGTGGTGGCTCCTCTCTTGCCAGAATCTCAGCTATCGGCCTAAGGTTGGTTGGTAGGGTTAGATGGGCCCCAGCTCTCTCGCTGCATCCTGAAAAATACAAACACAACCTCCATCGGAGAGTGAGATCAGTGTAGGTTAACAAATATACACAATTCTGGATTACCTCGATTCAATTTTTAGGAGCCTCCCTGTCAATTGGTCCCATAGTGCATCTTGTCTTGGGAGCCTAAGAGTACAGGATCTGGTGCCTAACGCCCTGAATCCCAAGTTCCAGACAAGGGAACCCCCTCACTAAGCGGAAAATTGGCCGAATTGAAAGCTGTTGATTGTCTCCCCCAGGCCCAGTCTCCTCCATTACACAAGTGCTCCTTTCTTAGTTCGCTGCTCACTCCTATCAGGAGTTGTGGTCAGCCTCCTCATAACCACCAATTGTGTTTCCTGTCAGTGGTCTCTGTGATGATCTTGTGATGATACACTGAAACTTCTTTGAAACCATGAGCCAAAAAATCTTATCTTACATTGTCATTGATTCATAAGTAACTATGATATGCTGAGGGGGTTGCCATTAGCTTAAAGGTAATAAATCAAGTAAAGGAGCTGGGAAATAGCCCAGTTGGGTAGTCTTTGCTACGGAAGCTTGAGGGACTGAGTTCAGATCCCAAATTCCCATAAGGAATGGTGGTGTGTGTGACTGTAACCCCAGTGACTGAGAGACAGAGACAGGAAATCCTTAGGGCTCAGTGGCTCCATGGCTAGTCTTATTGAGTAAGCAAGCTCTAGACTCACCAAGGGAGCCTGTCTCATGGAATGGAAATTAACATAGACATCTCATGTCAACTTCTGACCTTTAGAGACATACATACACATATACCCAGACAAACGTAAACCTGTATATACACATGCATGCAAAATATGAGCACACACACACACACACATACACAAACACACACACACACACACACACACACACACACACACACACACACACACTAAGATAGATGTCCCAAGCACAGTAATATTGAGATGCAGAGAACATTGGAAGAGCCAATGGTATTCCATTACTACACTGTAGTGTACCTTCAGCCATTCTCAAAAAGTCACTGAGAATTTTCATTCATTTCTAGGCTAAATAATGCTTTAAATTACATAGACATGTGGTAATCTTAAGGGCAATGTCCTAAGTCCTTGTCTATGTGTGAAGAAGATAGTGATATCAGATACACTTACTGGAGTGCTGGAAATTGCTCATAAAGTGCCCTCTCTGAAATGCAGTATATGTGATTTCAAAAGAAAGTAGCAATTACAAATGATTAAACTACTTGGTGATTTAGGGACTTCATTTTTTTTTTTTTTGCACTAGCTAAGACACATATCACTAAATAAAAACACAACTGGATCATGATGACTGCTTTCATTTTTATTGCTTTAAAACATGATTTAATTACAAATTAGCAAATTCTTAATGAACTACAGAGCGACACGAGTTGACTTGATGATAAAGGCATACTACATAACTTCAAAACAAGGTGTTACATAGGTAGTATTCTGCAATTCAACACACAATGAAAAAAAAAAAAAAAACAGTTTAGCAAAATGCAAAAGACAAGCCCAACCTCAAACAGGAAGTATTTATTTGGGGCTCATGTCTTTGCCATGAGATTTAGAGACCACTTTTTTATTGTTTTTTACTTCTAGATAAATAATTCACTTGCATTGATTAATGAGATTACCTTCAAGGATTAATATCAATCTGAAAGCTCTTACAGTGCTGTTTTGGTCAAATCTTATTTATAGTCAAAAATTTTATAGGTAAAATTTTATCTGTAGACACACACTGATTTGAATGTCCCATTACTATCTTGGTCAGATCCCTGGTCTCACTCTTCTTCAACACAGCAGGAGACACATAGCAAGATGGTCTGAAATACTTCAGGTGGCACTAAATTTAGGCTTTCTTGGTAAGATAGTAACATAGAACTGTTATTGATCACTTTTACTTCACCCCAGACTATTTTACATAAGGCTTTTGTGGTGGTTTGATTCAGGTGTCCCCCATAAACTCATGTGTTCTGAATGCTTGATCCCCAGCTGATGGCAATTTGGGAATCGGAGCCTCCTGGAGGCAGTGTATACATGAGGGTGGGCTTATGGGTGTTCTAGCCAGCTTCCCCTTGTCAGTCTTGGGTACACTATCCTACCTACAGATGTTGTCTTCTGGTCTGTGGCTTAGTGGGGGAGTTGCAGCGTGCATCAACTCCCTGTTCGTCCACAGAGCTGGGAGAACAGAGGCTTGGAATAGCTGTTAGCCAGCGAGAGATGAACAATCTCAGGATACAGTCACAGTGGAGCAGATCATTTATTGTATATAAGAGTGGTTTATATATGGGCTGGAGAGATGGCTCAGTGGTTAAAGCACTTGCCTCCAGTTCCTAAGGCCCTGGGTTCACTCCCCCAGTACCCACATAAGCCAAACCCACAAAGGTGGTGGCCCTAGTGTGTTCTCTCTCTCTCTCTCTCTCTCTCTCTCTCTCTCTCTCTCTCTCTCTCTCTCTCTCTCTCTTTCTCTCTCCTTGAAAATAAATAAATAAAATATTATTTAAAAAGAGTGATTTATATAGAGGAGGAGGCAGAGGTAGGGACATAGGCAGCAAGGAGATTGGTAGGGACAGGGTCTGTGGACATCTCATGAGTTGATTGGTAGGTGCCAATACCCTTTGGATGACTATTTTGCATAGATAAATTGAGGGTGCTACGTGACATATAGAATGGTGAAGTCAGCAGAGGAAATGTAACCTTGTTGTTTAGGTTTGTTATTACAGCTGGACTAAGTTTAGGTCTTGAATTGCCTGCTTATCTCAGGGTACAGCTGTGGCCTGCCTGGGGGCTGGAGTGTCCAGGATTCACTGAGATTTATAGGGGCCTCAGACTTGCCTCGTCTTCCTTATCAGAAGGAAATAGTCTGGAAGCCTGCCAGACTCATAAAACCCTATCCTCCATGCCTCCTTGCAGAGTAACACAGTTGTCCATCTGCTGTTGGGTAGGAGGTGATGACCAGCCTCTGCTCATGCCATCATTTTCCCTGTCATCATGGAGCTTCTCCTCAAGTCTGTAAGCCAAAATCAACCTTTTGCTCTCAACAGCTGGCATTCGTTGGGTTCTGTGTGTCAGCAACATGCAATTGACCACAACAATCACCTTCTTTCAAAATCACATTGTACATATTATCTGCAGGGATATCACTAAGTCTCAACTTCTCATAAGAGAAGATAAAAAGAGTGGGTTTTGCCAAGTTAATAAGAAAATAAAATCACAATTTAAGTGAAAATCAAAGGCATTGGGACATTTTTAATTTAAAGTTTGAATTCATATTTAATCACTCAATTTGCCTAAGTTCCATTTAAATCTTAACTAATAATTACTTAATTGGGTATAACTCATGTCTACTTACATTTTCTATAATTTTTTAGTTACCGATATTGTGGATATATTATTATGTTGTAATCTAGAAATTTTTCTTTGAAAGTACTGCACTATATAAGAAAAAAATCTTAAAAAAAATGCCACTTGAAGGTGGGTGTAGTGGTGTAAGCCTTTAATTCCAGCACTTGAGAGGCAGAGGTAGGAGGATTTCCTTAAGTTCAAGGAAAACCTGAGACTACACAGTGAGTTCCAGGTCAGCCTGGTGTAGAGAGAGACCCTACCTGGAAAAACCAAATCAAACAAACAAACAAAAACCCAAATGCACAGCATAACCCTGCAAGACAGTTGTAGAAATTATCATTTATATCCCCATAGACAAACTGTATACCAAAAAGACAGAATAAGAACATAGGGTTCTCATGGAATAAGCTTTGGTAAGCAGTGGAATACTTTCTCTAATGTATTTTTAATTTTTCTATTTAAGGTGTCATAAAGGAGGAAAGTTTGTTTAGCTGAGACATGACCTCACCTTTCAGATGAACCCCATTTGCTTTATAAGAAAACATTCCATGTCTGATGTTAGAAGCTGGGATAAAGGAACCCATTAATCTAAGTTGCTTCTCAGTGGGTATTGAAGAGAGATACAGGCCCTTCACCAATGTGAGTTGTTGTGTTCTGCACCTAGGTTTGGCCTGGGGTTGAATGTCTGTTGCTATCCCAACATAAAAATGAGGTTTCCACAGGCTTTTAAACTACAGATATGGCCGTTGCAAAGAACCTTTAAAAATGGTAAAAGAGATGCCACCACCTTTTAAGACCCAATAATAAGAGCTGAACATAAGCATCCCTTTGGAAGATACTCAAGAAAGAAAATTTTAGAAGAAAATATCTCATCTAAGTAGAATACATAAAACTATGCTGCTTACATCATTAGTCAAGTGGTCTTTTCTTACTCCCAAACTGATGAGATTTTTAGAGATGACTGTTAGCATATGTCCCTAATTGAAGGGGAGTTTCCTTTCATTCTAACTTGTTCCTGAGGTATGAAACAAGGACATCAGGACAGTCATACACATGAGTGAAGACCAAATAAACACACTCCTAGCTTGGGGAAACCCTGCTGGCCTCACATTAAACAAAATAACAGAAAGTCATTTAATTCTCTAACGTGCAAGATGTGGAAATCTGTCCTGAAACAAGAGTGAGGACAGGACCATTCAGGTTCCTTCAGTGAGCAGTAAAAAAGCTAAAGATATGATACAAAAAAAAAAAAAAAGATTTTTACCAACTAATGCTGAAGATGGGCTGAAAAGGAAGCTTTTCCTCTCACATTAATAAAATCAACATGTAAGGGTCTCATGTAGACAAAATATTCCTTCCTTCCTTATATTGTCATAGAGGCAAAGCTATTAACCGAGACTCCTGCCTGCTTTGAATGTGTGGCTTGTATTACTATTTTGTGGTTTTTATTCTACTTTTCTCTTACATAGAAAACCAGCCATGTTTTGAAATGTGCCTAGCATTAACAATTGAAAATTCAAATAAATTTTACAAAAAGTTGGGATGATATGGTGGCTAAATGTTTATAACCTGAGATGCAGTAAACCAAAATTTAAACACCATTGAGACCCCTGTGTTATTCTCCTTTTCTGTACCTGTGGAACAGGTTTAATGATGCACATCCTACATGATTAGTGAGAGTTAAATAATGATAATAATGATTAGTGAGAGTATTAAATAATAATAATTTAATAGTATTATTATTAAATAATAATGATTAGTTGGAGTATTAAATATAATAATAATAACGATGATGATTATTAGTGGGAGTATTAAATAATATTAATTTTATATTATTATTAAATAATAATGATTAGAAGAATATTAAATAATACTATTTAACATAGAGGTGGCACGTTAGAGCAAAGACCACTGCATTTTTTAAATAAATTATTCCTTTATTATCCATGCTTAGATACAATGAAGGAGCAAATAATGTGTTGGTGTTCCCAATTCCCTGATTTTCCTCCTCTCTGTCCCCAATCAGCTGGATATCTTCCTCCATGGGGTAGGGGGTTGTGAATAGCCAAGGAGTCAACCCAGTTCCACCCCCCCCCCTTTGTATGATGTGACTGAGGGGTCCATGTCTCTGGATATTAGAATACAGAGCATCTTAGCTGCTCGAACAATAGTTGCTGGATGAATGCATAAGGATGCAGATGGATTCTGACGCCAGGAAGAAATTTCATACATGAGCATGAAGAATGGCTGAATGTCTGTTTCTTAATTTATAAGCTGTACCATTCATTCATCCTCAAAATTGATACGGACCATCCTTCTCTCTCCGACATTACCAAAGCACCTAGATATGTGTTCCAACCTATCCTTCCATCCCTCCTGAGAATGACTCCCCTGATCTCCATAGACACAAACGCTCTCACTCTGACCCAAACTGTCTTTGTAACTCTGCATCTAACCCTCCCATCCCCACCTCTACCTCTGACACTCTCTTAAGTATATAACTTTAAAAATACTCCATTGTTGCTTATTTGTGTCATCATTTGACAATCTTTTGTTCAAAGCAAATCTTGGTGTCCCCAGTGGGGTCAGTGGAGTGTCACCAAGCACCCCAGAGATGCTTAAAGGTTAGCAATAGACCATCTATAGCATCAGGCAGGATTGTCACCTCTGTGCCTAGATACTACTTAGCATTAGTGCTCTCTCTCTCTCTCTCTCTCTCTCTCTCTCTCTCTCTCTCTCTCTCTTTCTGTTCTCTTTTTCTCTTTCTCTCTCTTCTCCCTTTGGATTGCTCGTGGAGGGTCTGGGTGTACTCAAAATAAACCTTCACATGTGAAATGACTCATCTTTTAAACCACCCCATATTTTGTGTAAATATAAAAGAGTTTATCTATTCTTATCTATTAATTGGTTAAAAATGAAAGAAACTAATTCCTTCACTTATAACTTATTAAATAGCATCTAAACTTTCCTTGCTTATTTGACTCAGTGTCACAGTGAAAAGTACTTGGTAAAAAGATGAAGATGTAGTTACTATGTCTTCTTTATTTCATGGTAAAATGCAAAATACTAACCCTAAACTTTCTATAATGCTATAGAAAGAGAGTCATAAAAGAAATTGAGTTTTCCTATGAATAAATGCTGTTTCCTAGTGTGTGGTATTCAGATGAAAATGACTTCTGAGGTTGCAGACATTTCTCTACTTCAAAATTATTTAAATAATATGTAAATTACATTCTTTTTAACTGGATGCCCCTAAGCATTCTACTCCGTGAAACAAACATTTCTGACTTTACAAACACACACACACACAAACTGGTATTTAATCCTTAACTACACAATAGCCATGGTGTCTTGACAAAAGATAGGCTGACAAAAATAAAAGTGTAGATTTCATTCAAAAGGATCTTCTGGGTTCTGTGTGTCATCCTAGAGAGTCACTTTTAACAATGCTAAGAAAGACAGGATGGTCACTCTTATCAGGAAAATACTCAGCTCTCACTTCGTTTACTTTGGCACCATACAGAAATCAGTATCCATGGGAACTGATTCCCCAGCATCCAAATGTTACACCAGAAGTGCTAAGAATGTTTTTTGTTTCTTTTTTGAAAATAGAACAAAACAACAACTGAAGGAATAATTCTTCTGGAAATTAATATTTACAACTTTAAAACCCCAAAGAATATATCATTCAGTTCATATGTAGGATAAAAGCTTAGAAAGACCAGAGATGAGAGAGTTTTCTGGAACATAGAACAAGAGAAAAGGTAAGACGGTTTGGGGTGGCATCTTCATACTGGAAGAAGAGTGGAGAGGTAACAGGATACTGAGCTCATGAGGGGGGTCATATGGAAAGACCACCCTGAAAGTGAAAGTTTGAAAAAAGCCAATGAAGACATTTTTCCCTTTGTTAGAGAAGGGAAAAATGTCAGGTCTTCATTCTATTGTTTGAGGACTGTTATGCTGGAACACCCATCTGGGCAGTGGATTGTATATTCAAAATATTAGCTTTCCTGTTTACAGTGGGGCTTGAAAACTGACCTCTGAAGCTAGGTACATTACATAGGTGGATTACAATGATAGCCTCTCTTGGTAATACCTGGGTGAGGAAGAGATTTCATGATGTTATTATTGATATTAGGACATTTTCAAAAGTCAACTGGCACACTCATCATTTTTATTTTTGTGTGCTTATGTGTGTGCATGTGTGCGTGTGTGAGTGCCTGTCTGTCTGTCTTTCTGTCTGTCTGTCTGTCTGTCTGTCTGTCTCTCTATGGGGACTACCAGAGTTTCTTGCCACTGAAAAAGAATACCTTCCCAGCTTTATGTGGGAGATTATGGAACTGAACTCCTGCCAGCAGACTTTGCAAAGTGCTCTAACTGCTGAGCCATCTCCCCAGCCCCATTTTCTGTATTGTCCAATGTATCCAGGAATTGCACTCAGATTATGAGAAACAGAAAAGAATGATCAACAAGTTGAGAAACTTAGTGTTAAGGGGTTTTTCCCTGAGTTATTCCAGAGCTATGCAGAAAATTCATATAACAGAAATATTTTTGACTTTATATAATTTTTCATTTCTAATTAATAAGGAATTCTTTATTACTTTTTGCTTGGTTAAAAATTCATTTTTTCTAGCTAGACAGAGAATCTTAGGTGATAATGATTTCATGGCTACTTTCTAAATTATTTTGAATGAAGCCTAAATTTTAGCAATTCTGCAGGAATGGAACCAGTTAATCTTGTAGGTGGTGTAAGACTTCTCCTTCTCAAGTAAGTTTAGTTTTCCCTATGTAAATGCATATAGGAACAGGTGTGTTCTTAGCAGAAGGATCCAGAAGCACCAATCACAGTGACTCAACTTTACCAGGCACACACTGGGTCACCAAATTATCATTTCCACTAAGAAAATCCCAGCATCCCATGGGAGAAGAAAGGGGTTCATATAAATATGTCAAATAAAGTCCTGCTTATTGATCAGACATACTTAACTATGGTGGCAAACACAAGTATTTGTTAATATCCCAACTGTTCTTTTTCTTGCCTGTAGACATCTGAATCACCAACCGTTTGGATTCAACTCCATCTCAAAACACTCTCCAGGGCATGAGTGTCTGCAAGTGGATGGATGTCTTTCTTAGCGTTAGGTATCTATATTTTATCTTTAATTCTTAGGCGGCTTTACTACCAGGACAGCCTCCAAGATGAAGCTGTTATTGTTTAGTTAAATTATAGTTTGTTCTCAGCTTACTCAGAAATCTCAATATAAGAAAGAAAAGGACTGTGTGCATCTCATTCTGGGTGAAGATTCGCTTTCTTAAAAGAGAAGGAAGTTATTGGATAAGAGTATCATGGAAAATTGTTTTTGGCCTCATTACCTCCCAATATGGTTTTCTAAACTCCAACATGCCAAAGATTATATAATATTAACTGGTTATTAAATTTTCTAAATAAGACCCAGGATTCTGAATCATGTAGCTTCAGCTACTAGTATATAGTGGGAGTGACACGATGATTTTAAAGACAATTCATTTGTCAATGGTTTATGACTTTTCACTTGTACCCTACAGAAGACAGTGCCAAGTTTACTCTGTACCAAGAGCAGAATATGATGGGAGACTTTCAACAAATCAACACCCCCTTTTGCCTCAAGTCTCCAATTAGTCCTGAAAACTAGAATTATCTAAAATATCCAAATCATTGTCTTCTCTTCAAAAAATATGCTCTGTCCAGAATAATTATGATGGGAAAGTCCTTAGAATTAGACAAAAAAGTGAGAATAATTTATTCCTCATACCTTGTGGAGAGTTTATGTACAGAATCCTGGCAGGATGGAGAGATGGCTCAGCAATAAAAGGTCCTTCCTTGCAAAGTCCAACAGCCAGGGTTTGATTCTATGGCACCCAGATAAAGCCAGATGCACAAAAGAGTATGTGTATCGGGTTTGATTTCAGTGGCAGGAGGCCCTGGCAACTCATTCTCACTCTCTCTTTCTTCCCATACAAATAAATATTAAAAGTCTTTTTTTAAAGAATGCTGGCAATCCAGCACTGTGGAAGAAAACAAAGTTAGCATTCCCCTAACTAGAACTGGTCTATTTGCTTTTCTATTCCATCTTGCTTCCAGCAGGACACACACGGTGCTTTCAGCCTTTGACCTGCCTTATTTTTCATGTTTAACATTAATTGGTGCTGTATGTAAAAAAATATTTATTTCCTCAATCTAAAGTGGCACAGTTTTTAAAACTGTTCAATGAGAGAGGGAGAAGAAAGAAGAGAAGAGAAGAGGAGGGAAGGGGAGGGGAGAGGAGGGAAGGGGAGGAGAGAGAAGAGAACAAGAGAGGAGAGAAGAGAGGAGATGAGAGGAGAAAAGAAAGATGAAAGTAAGAAAGGAAAGAGAGAGATAGATAGATAGAGAGAGAGACTTGTACACATACTCAGACTAGCATGGAGTTTATTATGAACTCAACTCTGGATAAGCACAGTTACTCGACATATGAAATGACCCCACTGACTTATTTAAGAGAGGGTTATTAAAATCATTCCAGCTTTTTTATTGTCATTAACTCTGCTTCAAGGTTCAGTGGTACAATTCAGTTATACTTTACCCAGTGCCAAAAGGTTTTCCTATTGGCCTTTCCTTTTAATTACAATTACAAATGGCTAGGGAGAGATTTTAGGAGTCATATAGATATCATTGTATGTCTGTCATCACAGATGTACTTTGGGCTATAAATATTCAAAGTCTTATGTTGACAACAGGAGAGCAGGGGATATAGTGTGATGTTAGAACACTTGTCTGACGTGGGCAGGGCACTGAACATAATCCCCAGTACCAAAAATTAATCATTTCTCCAATGGGTGATGACTCTACTATGTGTTTATTCTGATGGACTCAGCACTCCAGAGGGCATGTCTGCTGAACATTGGTGCACTAGGATGTATATAGTTTACATTACATGGAACTTCAGTTAGATTTATGATACCAACAAAGCATTGTTAATAACGTCAAACTTCAAATATCAATGAGTATTTCTCACCTTGGGTTAGGTTAGGCTAACCGTCAACAACACTAACAATAGATTGAAACCTTTAATCCTATAGCAAGAATCCCACATTTCCGGAAGGTTAGATGTCAAGTTAGGTCAAGTGAAGAATGTGTGGATATTGAAGACTTCAACAATTGATAAACTTCTCAGTTTCCATGGAAATATAAACCAGGAGGTCAGGAGTGAATGGATTCACTCTTCAAGGACATCAGCATGGCTGCAGTCAGTTGGTAATGAACATGAGCTATTCCCTGTGATGGGCTGTGATGATACCAGGAGTTTTCACTCACTGGACACTGTCTAACAATTTATTACTATGTTCATGTTATATAAAGATGGCAAAGACATGACCCCAAATACATGCTACTTGCATTGGTTGGACCTCCAAGGTTTTAGGTTATTTGTGAGTAAACTCTAAATCTTAGTGAAATGGCAGAACTAATCAATGGTCAAATAAAGCAAGTGGTTAGGCACGGTATTGCAATATGGGATTCAGAATGGAACAGTGGGGGAGCGATCAGTACATCTGTCTTCCTCGAAATTCACTCATCACTTGTACTGGGTGGATTTTCTTCTTTGCAGAGCCCCTTCTGATGGCTGCGAATGTTTCTTCGGGCTTCTCTTTTTTAATCAAGGGTTTCTTCGCTGGAGCCTTCATTCTCCACATGACCACTGGGTGCCGGGGCCCAGCAGGACTCTGGATACGGATGATCTTGGTAGAGGCGATGTATGACATTTTCACTGTCTGCACTACAGCATTCATTAAATTCTTGGCTGCTTGAATCAGGGAAGTGACACTGTCCAACTATAGGGAAATAAGAAAAAGAAAGGAAACAAAAGTCAGTATTTGAAAATGTAACCAGGACTTTAGGATTGGAAGGTTCAGAAGCTGAAAAAAAAAGGCATTTTGCTCTTTTCCCAGAAATGAGTGATTTATGTACTTATGTATAATTGTCAATTTTCCATCCTATTATTTTTGGCAACTTATCTGATGCCTAATACATCCATAACTTATCTTTAATGTAGTATTTTAAAGGGTCAGATTTCTTTCTCTTACTTTGCCTCAAAACCATATAAATTCTTCATCTTGAACATGAATATATTAACATAGTAAATGGTCACCACTATCTTTGTAATATATTTCCCTATTTCCATGGGATAAGACTGAGCCCTTTCTGTACAAGAGAAGTCAGAGAAAGGAACCATTTAGATTCTAGTTTGCTCAGTGTTTTTTTTTATTATCCATAATTAGATACACTGAATTAGGTGGTTAATTTTTTTAAGGGCCAATGAAAGGTAAAGTACTACATGTAAATACATGACTAGAATGACTGCCAAAGATTTATGTGTGGCTATCACTTTCCTTTGTCACCTGTGAGGCAGGTAAACGTTTACTGACACAGATCACTAATGAAATACACTAAAGTAACCTTTCTCCACATGATCTTGCCTGGTATGTTTTTCTTGGTGGTTTATTTAAACAAGCTGAAAAAGAAGAGTGGGGAAGGAATGAGATTGCTAGAACTTTACAGAATACCTTGGCCCTGAGACAAGTTGGTTCAATTAATACAACTAGTGCCTTTAACACTATTTCCAATTGGCAGATTGTCACCTGGAGCCAACACCTGGTAGAAGACGTGCCTCTACTTGTCACCCCTTTATGATGTGAGCTGTCAGAGTCCAAGCTCAAATGATAGCTGTGCAGTTCCTCAAACCCATCTGCAGCTGCCTGGCCTGAGTCTCATCTCATATACAGAAAAATAAATGAGCAAAGCCAAGCTGCGAGCTGAGGTGTCACGCCTGGGGCGCTGGTCTAGCTAGCTGCTTCCTGTGAAGAAAATTTAATTAGCTCTATTATATGTCAAACCTGTAATCTTGAAAAGGGAACACAAAAAAACAAAATATACAGTGTGAAAGGTAGTAATCTTTGGCGAGTCCACATCTGTGCCCCTTTTCACTCAATGAAACAGGAAATGTCAAGTCTGACCATGTGGCAGAGAGGTCAAGTGTTTTACAAACGTTTAAGCAGGACTTTATGAGACATCCCTGTATGTTGGAGGACATATAGAAGCTTCAGTTTCTCTACAAGGCTTAAAAAATCCTAAATTCTGAATAGATTAGCATGTCTCATTGTTAAATACCTGACAGATTGCCAGCAAAAATCTTCCCTTTCATAATTAATGGTTTTCATTAAAACCTTCCTGTAGCCTAGTTAGACTCAAAGGGTGCTTTTCATTTCCACAAAAGAAAAAGAAAACATAAAGCAAGTTTTCCTGAAAGGTTGAAATCATATTTTAGGGTGCTTGGTAATGGTATCCCTCCTAAAGAGAACTGCTGGGTTTATGCCCAGGGCTCTGTACTATAATAAAGGCTTTCCCAAAAGCAGAACCCCCATAACTTCATGTCATTTGTTTCATCATATTTCTTGGCCCATTTGACTCAGTGATCATACTGCTGTATGCCTTGCACTTACCTCTGTCTTCCTTTGATTTTTCCACTTAAACGGTATTTATGGACCATCTGTCTAGGAAGGATATTCAAGTTCAACCCTGGCCTTGGAGTATAAAAACTGACTTGTATTCTGTCATTCAATACGCAAATTCTTACCAGGCTACTGTTGTTCTTATCTGATCCTTTGGCTTTAAAACCCTAAATGGTTCTAAAAAAAAATCTGCCTCTCTGCATGACTCAGAAAAAGCCACAGGACAAATTACCCCTCCAGGAAAGCATGAAGACTGGTTTTGCAGAGAACACATTAGGACAATTGCTCAAAGAATAC
>PVHP010032961.1:0-19990 GCA_004024765.1 Zapus hudsonius | reverse complement strand
TAGTGGCACACACCTTTAATCCCAATACTTGGGAAGCAGAGGTTGGAGATGGTCATGAGTTCAAGGTCACCTTGAGACTACGTAGTAAATTCCAGGTCAGCATGTGCTAGAGCAAGACCCTACCTCAACAAAACAAAACAACTCAATGAGACCTCATGTCATTTGGAAGACTTCTCTGACCACTGCCTCCTTCAAGCCCAGTTCTAGGGTCCTCTCTTTTTTCTTCTTTCCTTCCTTCCTTCTTCCTTCCTCTTCCCTTCCTGCCTCTCTCCTTCCTCCCCCCTTCTCTTGTTTTCTCTCTATCCCAGGTTGACCTGGAACTCTCACTGTAGCCCAGGATGGCTTTGACCTAACTCACGATGATCCTCCTCCTCTGCCTCCCAAGTGCTGGGCCCCCAGCAAGAGCAACCAGGCCCATTTATTTTACTGTATTATCATTTTCATGTTCGTTCCCTATGAACTCCAAGAGCAGGACAGGACAGTCCCTTTTCCCCTTTGACATCTCCTGACAGTGTCATTGCCTGTCACAGAACCTGGTTTCCTCAGTGAATCCATCCTGCTTAGGGCCGGCTCTGATCATATCTCCAATAGTGATCAAGAAATCTTTAGTGGCTCCGCATTGTCTGTGGGGTAAAGTCCAGCCTCCTCAGCACACTGTGTCTGGCGCTTGTCTCTGATCTTCCTAACTAGGCTGATTGCCCTTTGCACCCAGCACACACCTCAGCTCCTCCCACGCTGGCCCTGGCCACTTCCTCAACACCGAACTCTCTCCCTCCTGGTTAGAGGTCAACCTTCCCTCACACAATATCTGGCCCAGGGGCCTTGTCTGCTGCAATTCTCCTGGCCCTCAAGAACAGCTTTGTTTTGTTTGGTTTTTCAAGGTAGGGTCTCACTGTAGCCCAGGCTGACCTGGAATTCACTCTCAGGGTGGCCTCGAACTCACAGCGATCCTCCTACCTCTGCCTCCCAAATGCTGGGAATAAAGGCGTGCGCCATCACGCCCGGCCTTCAAGGCCAGCTTCTTAGCCCGATGCCTCTCTGTATCCCACCTCTTCGGAGTCAACTAAAGTCTCAGATGTTAAGCAGGACTTTCTTGTCCCAGCGGGGTCAGGCCTGCTGGCTGGCCTCACTTCTCTTCCCGCTTTGCTTCTTGTGTTCTGTCCCAGAGCTCTATCCTCTGCCAGGCCTTTTCATAATGCAGAGCCACTGCACCATTATGGAGGGCTGTCCCTGCACAGCCTTCACCGCCACTGCTCTGCTGAGTGCAGGCCCAGTGAGCGTTCTCTGTGTTTTTTCTCTTGTTAGTCAGCCACTGTCTTGGGCTGCATGCTTCCTGAGAGCAGGACTTGAGTGTGTCTCATTCTCCCTATACCACTGGAGCTTAGCACAGAGCCCAAGCACATACTAGGTGCTCAATAAGTGCTTATTCACTAACAAGCTTCTCCAATGAGCATCCTCAACAATCCACATCAACATAGTTATTTGTATATACTTGACACCTTGATCATTAAGCTGCACTTGTTGTTTTCAAGGTAGAGTCTCACCCAGGTTGACCTGGCACACACTCTGTAGTCCCAGGTTGGCTTGAATTCATGGTGATCCTCCTACCTCTGCCTCCCGAGTTCTATGATTAAAGGTGTGCTCCACCATACCTAACTCATAAGCTGCTTTAAAAATTATTTATTTATCTGTAAACACAGAGAGACAGAGAGTCAGAAAAAGAAAGGACACACCAGGGCCACTCAGCTCAAACTCCACATGCATATACCCCCTTTGTGCATCTGGATTTACGTGCGTACTGGGGAATCAAACTCGGGTCTTTAAGTTTTGTAGGCAAGTGCCTTAACCGCTGAACCATCCCTCCAGCCCATAAGCTTCTTTTTAAATAAAATATTTTTCATTATAAACATTTTCAACCATAACAAAGTCCAGATGATACTATAATAAAGTCCCCTTCTGTCAAGTTGCTCCAAATGTTATCAACATTTGGTCAGCCTTATTTCATCTGTTCCTCCATGACCCTCCCCTTCTCCTGCTAGTATGATAGATTGCTTTGCTAGGTATAATATTCTGGGTTGGCAGCTGTTGTTTTTTAGAACTTGAATGTATCCATCAGTCCGAGCTCACTTGGATATTCAGAAATCTATTATTCTGGGTTTTTTTTTTTTTTTGAGACTGGGTCTCACATAGTCCAGGCTAGCCTTACAAATATACTTTTCAGCTGAAGATGACCTCAAACTCTGGAACCTCCTCCACTTCCTGAATGCAGGTGTGGACCACCTCATGGAGTTTTGTGCAGTGCTGACAAATCTAACCCACGGTTCACTGCATGCTAGGTAAGTAAGTGCTCTACCAACTGAGCTACATCCCCAGATGTCCCCTTGGACACTGTAAATCAGATACTTCTCCATATGTATGATGTGTTCAGATGTGTGAGTGTAGGCATGCATGTGGAGGTCAGAGGACAAAGTCTGACATTGGTCCTTGCATTCCACCTTCTTTTACTCAGGGTCTCTCTTGTTCACTGCTGCAGTTGCCTGGCTAGCTGGCCTGCAAGCTTCCAGAAGATTCTCCAGTGTCCTCTCTTCTCACCACAGGCACTGGGATTACTGACACTTGATATAGCCTGTGACTTTACATGAGTGCTGGGGATCTGAACTCAGGAACTCATACTCTCTCAAGCGCTTTACCCAGTGGGCCGTCTCCCTGGCCCTTAAACACTTCTTGAGGGGTAATGTAGCTTGTTCATCATTAGTCCTCACACTGCTCCTTAGCTCAGCATCTGGTCCCTAACAGATAACAAATGTTAATTGAATTTAACTAATTAGAGTGAAATGTCATTCATTCACTCAAAAGTTTATTCAACAAATTACTGATTGAGCAGTTACTCTATGTGACACTCTTCTGGTCACTGGAGGCAGATTCTGGTGGGAGGACTGACGCGTGAGTGACTGAATAATGAAATCTCAAAAGCACCCCATCGTGGTAAGTGCCATATGGATCATTAAAAACAGGCAGATGTGGCAGCAACTGATTAAGTGGCGACTTGGTGGCTTGGGAAAGCCCCTCTGGGAAATGACCTTTCGACTGTGTGGTGAATGGTGAGAAGCCAGCCGTGGGAAGCTGAGTGGGAAAAGCAGTCCAGATGGAGAGACCAGCAACTGCTGTGTCTCTATGGCCGTTGTACGTGTGCTCAACAGAGGAGCAGAGAGAATGCCGAAGTGTGGCTGGAGCTAGGGAAGTGAGGACCCAGAAGGAAGCCCAGCCATTGCCTATGGGCCTTCCTAAGCCAAGCCAGGAGTCTGGCTTTGCTTGAAGACTTACTGGGAATATTTGCAACAGGGAAGGGATCTAATTGCTAGAAAGATTATTTGGATGTAATGTGGACAATAATCCATGAGGTGGTAGGAAAAACAATTCAGAGACAGTTGCAAACATTCAGAGAAGAGAAATATCATTTTGGACCAGAGTGGGAGATGGGGGAAGACATGGAAGACAGAGGATGAGCAGATGGGTGGACTGAAGGAAAGGGTGAGGGAGAAATCCTGAGAAGAGAAAGGTTCCTTAACAGAAGGTATGAGGCCTCATAGTTAGGAAGAGGCCATCAGGAAGTATTGTTAGTGACCAGAAGTGTGGCCTCACATGATACCAGGTGGAGTCAGCTAGGCCCACATGGTTCTATTTCAGAGGCTTTGGCTGTAGACTCAGGGTCTTTATTATACCAGCACCAGTGAAGGCCAGATGAAAAAGCACACAGCGTGAGTTCTTATCCATGGTGGCACCCCAGAACCCAGCTCTCCTCCTCCACTAGCCAACCACCTTTGCCTAAGGATCCATCTTGGGCACTTAAGTGGACTGTCCTCGTTCCTCTGGGAGTGTAACAGGCCCCAGCAAGAACCCGATTCATAACGACGTGGCACCGTGGTACACTCAGAAGGCTGAGGCAGGAGGGTAAGTTCAAGGTCAGCCTGGGTTATATATTGAGTTCCAGGCCAGCCAGGGCTATATAGGGAGACCTTGTTTCAAAAGGCAATTGGGGGCTGGAGAGATGGCTCCAGGGTTAAAGGTGCTTGCTTACATAGCCTAATGAACCAAATTTGATTTCCCAGAACCCACATAAATAAAGCCAGATGCACAAAGTGGCTCGTGTATCTGGAGTTTGTGTTTACAATGGCAGGAGGCCCTGGTGCACCCATACTGTCTGTCTGTCTGTCTGTCTGTCTCTTAAATAAATAAATAAAATTTAATAATAATAATAATAAAAAGACGAGGAAGCTAGGGAGATGGCTCAGTAGTTACAAGCACTTGCTTGCACAAGCCTGGCAGTTGAAGTTCAGACCCCCAGATCCCACATCAAATCAAATGCAAGTAGTGTGCTTGTTCTGTAATCCCAGGTGCCTATGGCAATGAAAGGTGGGATCCCGAGAATCCTGAAGCTTGTGGGTCTGACATTTGCAGTGATAAACAAGAGAGACCCTGTCTGGAACTACTGGAAGGCAAGGATGGTCATACCGATGCTGTTCTCCATTCTCTACACACACCACAGCTCGTGTGTGCCCCTACATAAACACACAATTGGAGAGGGAAGGGAGAAAGGATGTAGAGACAGAGACAGTGACAAGGTGACTTACCCACAGGCTTGTTGGAAGATTCCTATGTTTTTGGTATTTTGCATAGAAAGAGCTATAGTATAGCTAAATGCACATAGTGGCTGGCACGTGCATACATCTTGAGTTTGCCTGCAGCAGCAGAAGGCTCTGGCACACCCATTCTCTCTCTCTCTCTCTCTCTCTCTCTCTCTCTCTCTATCTATCTATCTCTATCTCTCTCCTCTCATAAATAAAAATATTTTTTTCAAAAAAGGGCTAACCAGGGCTGGAGAGGTTAAGGCACTTGCTTCCAGTGCCTAAGGCCCCAGAGTTCAATTCCCCAGGACCCACATAAGCCAGACCCACCAGGTGGTGGCCCTGGTTCTCTCTCTCTCTCTCTCTCTCTCTCTCTCTCTCTCTCTCTCTCTCTCTCTCTCTCTCTTTCTCTCTTTCTCTCTCTGCTTGAAAATGAATAAATAAAATATATTTTAAAAGGGCTAACCAGGTGTGTTGGTGCACACCTTTAATCCCAGTACTTGGGAGGCAGAGGTAGAAGAATCGCTGTGAGTTTGAGCCTAGCCCGTATTACAGAATGAGTTCTGGGTTAGCCTGAGCTACCTGGGGTGGGGTAGGGAGGAAGCGCTGGGGCAGCAAGGAAGTGGTAGCTGGCACAGCAAGTGTTCTTCCTCACTGAACCATGTCCCCACCCCCTCCTATCCTTTTATATGTTTGTTTTTAATAATTTTATGTATTTAATTGAAAGCAGAGAGAGAGAGAGAGAGAGAGAGAGAGAGCACCAGGATCTCTAGCCATTGCAAACAAATTTGAGATTCATGCACCACTTTGTGCATCTGGAGGTACTGGGGAATCGAACCCAGGCCATTGGGCTTTGTAAGCAAGTGCCTTAACTGCTGAGCCAGTTCACCAGCCCCTTATTCTTTTTTCTTTCTCAAGTTAGATGAAAACAGATTAAAATGGAATAAAGCAAGGAAGTGAATAGGTCTTGTAGAAAGTTGCAGGTCCTGAGGGGAATACCATAACCTCCATCTGGAGGCATCAGAGGCAATTACACGCAAAAGGTGGAATTTCTGAGCCTCAAGGTGGATAAGGCTTGATCAGTGGAGCAGATGGAAGGCATCCCGGGCAGGCAAGGGGCATGGACAAGGGGGAGCCTAGGGCTGTGTGGAGAAGCAGGTGGATTGCATCTCCTGACTGCCTGGGATGACCAGACGATACTGTGTATAAGTGGACCTAGTAACTGGAGTCTGTGAATGTGGGCTTCACAAGTGAGGAAACGAAAAGTCCAAGTCTAAGGAGATGATGGCTTCTAGCCGAGGCCTCACGGAACTGGGAAACATGGAAAGAGGAAGTTTTCAGGTCTCCCACCAGGTGGGTGCTCGCACCTGGGAAAGAACCTGTGAATCGAGAGAGAAAACCAAGTCACTAGAAGCATGCAGTGCATTCCAATACGCTTAAGTACGTGACCAGACAAACGCTCAGGGTGCACGTGGGCTGGGACGCATGGCTTGAAGCATAGAGAAGGGGGGGGGGGACAGGCCATGCTCTCAGTGTTTGTTTGGGTGGAAGAGGTGAAGAAGAGAGAGAAGGCAGTTAGGAAAAAGAAGAAAGGAAATGAATAAGAGCTTTTTGAGAATACTTTCTTTCTTTTCTTTTCTTTTCTTTTTTTTTTGGTTTTTCGAGGCAGGGTCTCGCTCTAGTCCAGGCTGACCTGGAATTCACTCTGTGGTCTCAGGGTGGCCTTGAACTCATGGCGATCCTCCTACCTCTGCCTCCCAAGTGCTGGGATTAAATGCATGCGCCACCACGCCCAGCTACTTTCTTGAAAACTTTGTAAATACCTAGTTACTGCACATATAGCCACAATGTGAACATTTAAAATGTTCAGATGAAGATTTTAGTTCAAATAATTTAGCACATTCACACCATCAAAAAGTTTTTAGGGCTGGAGAGATGGCTCATTGGTTAAAGGCACTTGCTTTCAAAGCCTGAAGGTCTGGGTTTGATTCCCCAGTACCCAAGTAAGGCAAGATGCACAAAATGGCACATGTACCTGGAGTTCATTTACAGTAACAAAAGACCCTGGTGTGTCCATATTCTCTCTCTCTGCATGTGTCATGTCTATCTCTCTCTCAAATAAATAAATAAAAATATTTCTCTTAAAAAGTTTTTTTAGCAGTGGAGGAGGGATTTGAGAGGGGGGAAAAGGGACAGATTGGGAGGAGATTATGACCATGGTATATTGTATATATTTATGGAAGTTACCAACAGCTCTTGAGTATATATAATAATTATTTATGTAAAATGTCTAGAAAGAAATTTTCAGGGCTGGAGAGACTGCTCAGCAATTAAGGCACTTGCCTCCAGAGCATAACTACTGTAGTTTGCAGTCCCCGCTGTGCCCAAACTCACTGTGTCTCTTTTTTAAAATATTTATTTATTTATTTATTTATTTATTTATTTATTTATTTATTTATTTATGATAGTGTGAGAGAAAAAGGGGGAGACAGAGAGTGGGTGCACCAGGGCCTCCAGCCACTGTAAATAAACTCCAGACGCATGTGCTCCCTTGTGATCTGGCTTTACGTGGGAACTGGGGAATCGAACTTGGGTCTTTCTGCTTTGCAGGCAAACAAGCCATCTCTCCAGCCCTCTCTCTGTATCCCTCTGCTTGCAAATAAATAAAAAGTATTTTTTTAAGTTTTAAATAAAAAAGAAAGGAAGATGTGGTGGTGCACACCTTTAAGGATCGCTGTGAGTTCCAGGCCACCCTGAGACTACATCGTGAAATCCAGGTCAGCCTGGGCTAGAGTGGAAACCCTACCTCGAAAAACCAAAATGAAATTAAGAAAAACAATTTTTTTAAAGAAAAGAAGGAAGAAAGAAAAAAGGAAAGAGGAGGGAGGAAAGAAAGGCCATATAATATGTAAAATGAGTTCAAAGTTCATCTCTTTATGTTCATTTGCCATGGAAGTCACTTTAATAATAGCTGGGTTTTGTGTTTTTCCTTCAGTCTTTCACTCTAGCCCAGGCTGGCCTCAAACTAGCAATCCTCCTGCCTCAGCCTCTTCAGTGCTGGGATTACAAGTATGTCAGCATACTTGACTCTTGTAGGCATATATACATATATGTATATATACATAATCAAATATTCATATATATGAATGCATATATTATATACATATATACATATGTAATATATACATATATATTATATATATACACATATATAATATATAAACATAGTCTGGGCTGGCCTTGAACGTTTGATCCTGTCCCAGCTTCCTAATCTATTTTTAAAATACATGTTCTGATTCACTAGTTTTAACCTCAGGTGCTTTCTTCCTTTATTCTCCTAAATAGCTGGTTCAGGAGCCTCCCAGGAGCAGAGTTCTGTGCTCTGGGCCTCATTTCCTAATGAGACTCCCACAGGAAGCTGTGTCTTGCTGCCCATCCTGGCACATTCACCACAGGTCCCCAACCCCAAAAGAAAGAGTCGGAGCATTTCCTCTTCCTAAAGGGGAAGCAGAAGCTCCTGGTGAGCAGAGGGAAGGATGAGCTCTGTCTAGACCATCATCCCAGGGGGAATTCTGTCCACACAGTTCCCCATGGAAATCCCCAGGGCCCAAAACAGCTCTGCTGACTCAGGCTACTCTTTCTAAGGGTGCCTCCACCCCATCCAACCTGCCCTCTCCATCCATCATGTGTACAGGGACTCTTCCAGAGGAGAGTTGGTTCAGTTATGGAATTGGATCCCAACTGCCTCCTCCACTGAGTGGTTTTCAAGGCCAACCATGGACCATGCCTAGAACTAATGTTCTCCCTCCGTCTCTAGAACAGACGCTGGCTGGGGTGTGACCTTCAGGGATTCTAGATGGATTTTACTGGAATAGGCTTCTGGCCAATTTCTGAGTAGAAGAACTGACAAAGAACCATTCTCCACCTCCAAGCACTTTGCCTCTCAGCACATATTTGGCAATGTTTAGTGGGTTTGGGTAGTCATGAACTGGAGGTGTCTACCTGCCACAGGTATACAAAAAGTAGAAGCCTGGTATACTGCTAAACATCCCACAATGCCCATGCTAGCCCACAGCACCCCTCATTCCTTCTCTACTCCCAGGAATCAATATTCTCCAGCCAAAATGCCAGTAGTGCCGAGGCTGGGAAAGCCTGTGCCTCATAATCCATATACTTGGAAATAAGGAGACTGAAAAGGAGGACCCATAGGGAGATGAGTTTCCCACAGAACGAGAGCTATGCTTCCAAGCTGCTGCCTCTCATCAAAAACATGGTACTGGGTTGGAGAGATGGCTCAGTGGTTAAGATGCTTGCCTACAAAGCCTAATGACCAGGGCTTGATTCCTTAGTGCCCATGTAAAAACAGATGCACAAAGTTGCACACACATCCAGAGTTCATTTGCAGCAGCTGGAGGCTGCATGCCCATTCTCTCTGTCTCTCCTCTCTCCTCTCTCTCCCTGCAAATAAATAAATAAAAATATTAAAACAACAATAACAAAACCACCATGGTCTACCCAGGCATGGTGGAGCACCCCTGTAACACCAGCTTTTGGGGGACTGAGGCAAAAGGATCAAGAGTTTGAGGCCAGACGGGCTATTTAACCCTGGGTTATACACACCCTGTCTCAAAGCATACCAAAAGAATGTGGAAAGGTTAGAGGACAAAAGGAGGAAAATCTGGATTCCAGCCACTAGTTTTGCTCTGATTTTGAGTATTGGGTGATTTGAAACACTCTCCAGTCTGGTATCTGAAAAATAAACCAAAAGATTCCCTCCATGTAATCTCAGGTGCTTTCCTCCTTTATGTCATGATAATCTTCTGATGGAACCTTGGAAGGATGCCTGAAAGAGTATCAACATAGTATAATCATCCCTGTGTCTGAGGAGGCTGGCTCCAGGACTTGCCTCAGAGCCTAAAACCCAAGGATGCCCACGGCCCTTCTATAAAATAAAATAATCCATACACATTCTCTCCAATACTTAAAACCATTTTACAATCCTTATTCCTTACACAATGTAAGTGCTATGAAAACTATTTTACACCACATTATTTAGGGAATAATGACAAGAACAAAAGTCTATGCCTGGGCTGGGGTGATGGCTCAACCATTAAAGGCACTTGCTTGCAAAGCCTGGTTTCATTTCTTCAGTATCCATGTGAAGCTAGACACACGAAGTGGCACATGTGCCAGGAGTTAATTTGCAATGAACTCTTTCTTTCTCTCTTTCTCAAATAAAAATAAATAAGCTGAGCCAGCTGTGGTGGCACGTGCCTTTAATCCTACCACTCAAGAGACAGAGGTAGGAGGATGGCTGTGGGTTCAAGGCCACCCTGAGACTACATAATGACTTCTAGGTCAGCCTGGACTTGAGTAAACCCTACCTCAAAAAACCAAAATAAATAAATAAAGCTTTTTTTTCTCTTTATCTCCCCATCTTTCTCTCTCAAATAAATAGATGAATATATTTTTAAGTCTATGCCTGTTTAGTATAGAAACAAAACATTCTTTAAATATCTTTATCCATAGCTGGCTGAATCTGTGAATGTAGCCACTAATAAATATGGCCTACTGTACGAAGTGAAATAGAAATTAGTAACATTCTAACTTCCTTACTCCAGGTGGTGTGTTAGTCAGCTGTTCATCACTGTGACAAAATACCTGAGAAAAATCAACTAAAAGAGAACTGTTTATTTTGGCCCATGTTTTAGAGGTCTAGTTCATCATCACTTGCCTTTGTTGCTTTAGGCCTGTGGTGACACAGTACATTACAACAGGACATGTGACAGAAGGGCTACTCCCTGCATAGTGACTAGGAAGCAAAGAGAGAAAGAGGAAGGGGCTGAGGTCCCCAAATCCCTTCCACAAGTCCCGTAGGTTCCACTACTTCCACCATAGGCAGACACCAAATTTTTAGCCCATGGGCATTTGGGATACATTAGAGATCCAGGCCATACTGTTTAGCCCTGGTCCTCAAAGGTTCATGACCGCTTTACAGTGCAAGATGCATGCAGTTCATTTCCAGAGTCCCCAACATCTTTTTTTTTGTACCCTAGGCATCTATATTTTTATTTACTTATTGAGTAAGTAAATAAAAACGGGCCTTTATTGAAAGAAAGAGAGAGAGAGAGAGAATATGGGAACATCAAGGCCTTTTGCTGCTGCAAATGTATCTGTCTTTAGATAGGTACTTGAGAATAAACCCAGATCAACAGCTTTGCAAGCAAAAACCCTGAGCCATCTCCAGCCCACCCCCCACCCAAAGTCTTCTCTGTTTGACTGCTTGAGACAGAGTCTCATTCTGTAACCCAAGCTGGCCTGGAACTCACAGTGATCGCCCAGGCATGAGCCACCATTCCTGTATCAAGTCCCCAAAGATTTAACTGTTTTAGCATCACTCAAAAAGCTCTATTTATGGCCAGTTGTGGTGGCACATGCCTTTAGTCCCAGAATTCTTGAGGCTGAAGTTGGAGGATTGCCATGAGTTTGAGGCCAGCCTGGGCTACAGAATGAGCTCCAGGTCAGCCTGGACTAGAGTGAAACCCTGCCTTGGAAAACAACAACAACAAAAAAGCCTTTGCTTTGGTTCTATTCTAGGAATGAGTGTATTTTCAGTTGCATGCAGCATAGTTATGTTATGCAGAATTCTGAGTCTCTCGTTATCTTTGTTTGGCGATTACGTATGGCCTAAAGCAATGTTTTTGTGTGTTGGCAAAGGGTAGGCTTGTGATGGTTAATCTTGTTTGCCAACTTGACTGGATTGAGGGACACCTGAAGACGGTTCCAATGACTGTGGCTAAAGCTGCATCGACGAAAATTTGAATTGGCTATATGAACAGTGATAATATTAACCAGATTTTTATTGTGCTTTTACTTGCAAATCCTGGCCAGGCATTTCCGCATTTACTTGGCTCTCTTTTCCTTCCTTCCTTTTTTTTTTTTGAGACAATGTCTCATGTAGCCTAGGCTGCCCTTAAATTCAATTAGCAACTGAGAATGACCTTAAACTTCAGATTCTCCTGCCTCTATCTCCCAAGTGCTGAGATTACAGGTGTGCAGCATCATGCCCAGTTTATACAATACTGAGGATTAAACTCAAGGCTTCTGCATGCTAGGCTGCATCCCCAGCCCCCTTTCTTGGCTATCTTAAGCCTGGAGGAGAAGGATGCTGACTTCTTTCTCACAATGTG
The DNA here is from genome assembly GCA_004024765.1 of Zapus hudsonius. Classification (NCBI taxonomy): domain Eukaryota; kingdom Metazoa; phylum Chordata; class Mammalia; order Rodentia; family Dipodidae; genus Zapus; species Zapus hudsonius. The sequence goes on along the minus strand of PVHP010032961.1, from coordinate 8,175 downwards.
ATTTAATTCAGTAAGCATACACGAGCTGATTGGCTGTCAGGAAGCTGCTGTGGATACAGCATGTGGATGCTAAATTGGAACCACTCTGGGCTTTTTGACACTGGAGGCCTGAAAAGATGGTTGCTGCTAATGGAAGCAGACAGTGAGTGAGCGAGTGGGAGCTGGGCTGGTATGCAAAACAGTGACTCAGGGAGTGAGGTGATCGGGACACCCCAGGAGAAGATGTGCAGAAACTTGTTGGTGCTACAAGACTGACTCTCAGGCAAGAAGTTAAGGACTAGATGGGGACATCTCCCACCCAAAGGTGAGCCTACCGGGACAGGCAGGAAATGGACTAGAAATCACAGGGCTCCACAGTGAAGAGCAATTCAGAGAGGAGGAGAAGAGGAAGAAATAAGGAGGGGCCTGGCTCCTAGTTCAGTCCCTAGCTCCAAAACCTAAAAAGAACACAAATAGGAAAATAGGAAGAACATTTGTGTGTTCAGCATAACACTGTTCCAGTTCAGGATGGAGAGTTTGTGCTTTGCCTTTGATACTGTTTGTTTGATTGGTTGAATGATTATTGAGACAGTCCCACTATGCAGACCATGCTTGTCTTGAACTCTCCATCCTATCTCGGCTTCCCTGGTGCTGGAATGACAGGCATCTGCCATCACAACCATTGTCCTCATCATCATCATCCTTTTATTATATCCAGGATCTCATTTAGCCAAGGCTAGCTCTTAAACTTCCGATTCTCCTGCCTTGGTGCTGGAATTACAGGCAACATCGTGACCAGCTTTTTTTTTTTATTATTTATTTGCAATCAGAGAGAGACAGATACAGAGAGAGAGAGAGAGAGAGAGAGAGAGAGAGAGAGAGAGAGAGAGAGAGGGAGGAGAGAGAGAGAGAGAGAAAATGGGCCTGCCAGGGCTTCTATTTTTTGCAAGCAAAAAACAAAATCCAAACACATGCACCACTTTGTGCATCTATCTGGCTTTACGGGGGTACTGGGGAATCGCACCTGGGTCATTAGGCTTTGCAGGCAAGCACCTTAACCACTGAGCAATCTCTCCAGCCCTGGCTTTCTATTTTTTTTTAAAGAGAGTAAAAAGGTGTCAAAGCTTTCAGCATGGCTGGGCATGATGGCACACGCCTTTAATCCCAGCACTTGGGAGGCAGAGGTAGCGGAATTGCCGTGAGTTCAAGGCCACCCTGAGACTACACAGTGAATTCCAGGTCAGCTTGGGCTAGAGTGAGACCTTACCTCGAAAAAACAAAACAAAACAAAACAAACAAACAAAAAAAAGCTTTGCAGCATGAACACTAAGGACCCTGTGGTATAGGGTGACCAGTCATTCTAGTTTGTCCCATTGTTCTAATTTTGCCCCTGAAAGACCCACATCCCAGAAATATCTCAGCCCTGGGCACACAGGATGGCTTGGGCATCCTTTAAGCTAGATAGTAAGATGGGCACCCAAAGCGAATAGTCCAGCAGCCTGTAATGTTGGTGCTATTCTATGCAACACCACATTCAAGTGAATATATCCTCTGGGCCAGACCCTGGCCCCAGACACAGGCCAAGGTTCATACACTGAGCTAGTTAGATCCAGTCTTTGAAAACCTTTGATCATTTTGAGGTTTTGGCCTGGAAGCATTTCCTATCATAAAATTCAAGGTCATGTTTGGTTCAAGCACTGTTTCTCTAAAATTGGTTTTTCACTCAAGCCATTGCTTTTAATAGAAACTCAGCGGTCAAAGATAGAGTAGATGGCCTTTCAGAAAAGAAAGTGAGTTTACACAGTGGACATACCTGATAGGAAGATGCAGGAAAATGAGCTGGCTCCCTCAAAGCTGGAGAGCCCATCGGAGAGACTGCAGCAATGCGGGAACTACGAAGTACACGTGTGGCAACTTCTACACTCGGGTCCTTCTGAAGACCAAGTGCATTGTGTTTTGTTATCGACTGCTGCCAAGTGCTTCTTCAGTGCTGTCTTGCAGCACTTGGAAATGAAGGGAAACTGAATAATTTGCATAGTTTGTTATATTTTTTACATGCATCTATTCCTGCCCATTTCCTCTAAGCTGGAGGCTAAAAGCTGGCAGTTGTGGGCCAATTCAGCCTGTAAAGATGATTTATTTGGTCTACTGGGTGGTGTGTGTGTATGTGTGTGTGTGTGTTTGAAAATTTAAATTAACTGCCAGCATCTAACATTCAGGGGATTTTATATAAAAGTCTGAATTTCCTGTTGTTCTGAAGGAAGGAAGGAAGGAAGGAAGGAAGGAAGGAAGGAAGGAAGGAAGGAAGGAAGGAAGGAAGGAAGGAAGGAAGGGAAGGAGGGAGGGAGGGAGGGAGGGAGGGAGGGAAAGCTCTGAGAACCAGGCTGTGTAGCCACAAACCAGCAGTGGGAGGGAGCCAAGGAGCTCTCCCTGGGATCCTCATGCCCACCAGCTCCGCTGGCTCGCTGCTTCCCAGCCCCTCACCTACCAGGCCCATCCAGAGACACCACACAGATTGAGCTTCTAAAATACCTCTGTCATTAGTTCTGAGCCACTTGCCTTGACCTGCTTCCTGCCCTATATCCCAACATGTTCCTAAGCCTTGGAGGCTCTGACGTCAGGACTGATTTCCTGTTTGTGCACTGGATTCATCCTCCTAGCTGGATGCCTGACGTGGATCCCCCAGGTTACCTGTGCTTCCTGCCCCCGCTCCCCCACCCCCCCAACTAGGAAGACTCCCCCAGCTCCACGCAGCTCACAGCCCCAAAACCAAGCATCTACACTCACTCTACCCCTCCTTTCTTCTCTCTGATCTTAGTCCCCATTCCCCACTTCCTTCAGCAACTACTGGCTGCTGATACTTCTACTCTCTCCCGTTTCTGCCTTTTAAATCATCTCTTGAACTTGAGCACAAAATTCAGTTCTCTGGGGGCTGAAGAGATGGCTAGTGGTTAAAGGCACTTCCTTACAAAGCCTAACATCCTGGGTTCAATTTCCCAGTACTCACATAAAGCCAGATGCATGCATCTGGAGTTCATTTGCAGTGTCAAGAGGCCTTGGCATACCCATTCCTTCTTTCTCTTATCCTCTCTCTATCTCTCTCTGCTTGCAAATTTAAAAAAATCAGCTCTTCTCATCTTAATTCATGGCCTCTTTCAAGATGTACTTTAAACTTCGCTTATCTCTTTCAACTTACAAAACCCCAAACTCAATATAGCTTTAGCTTTTGGAAATAGAGCAATCAATAATGCTGCCTAACTATAATAATCAAATCTGTGACATTTCTATGGCTTCACATGATGAAAGCCCATTACTCAAGCATAGAACAGTCAAATATATTGTTTTCCTGGTCTGAAGATATCTTAGTCCACTTTCTAATGCTAAAACAGAAATCCCAAGTTTGGTCATAATTTTTTTAAAAAGTCAATTTGACTCATGGTTTGGGTGCTGGGGAGATTATGGGAGTGGTGGAAATCAAGAGGGTATATGGGTGCCCACAGGAGGAACAAACAAGAGGATCTACTTTCACAAGAAAGACATTCCTCTCAACAATTGAATCACCTTTTAGATACCTATCTCCCTTTGTTATTTGTTTGAGACAAAGTCTCATGTCACGGTCTCATGGAGCCCAGGTTGGCCTCCAACTTTCTATATTGCTGAGGGTGACCTTGAACTCCCAATCTTTCTGTCTCTATCTCCCAAGTGCTGAGATTACAGGAGTGCATCAGCCTTCTCAATATGAGCCTTATTTTTTCTAATTTTTTTCCATTTATTTGCCAGCAGAGAAAGAGAGAGAGAAAGAAGGAGAGTATGGGCATGTCAGGGCCTCTTGCCACTACAAATGAACACCCAATGCATGGACCACTTTGTGTGTCTAGCTTTATGTGGGCACTTAGGAATAGAACCTGGGCCATCAGGCTTTGCAAGCAAGCACTTTTCACTGCTAGCCATCTCCCCAGCACTCGACATGACTTTTAGAGGGCTTAAACCATAGCAAAAGGTTATACCAGGCCCTAGTCACCTGTTCTTCTGAAGGCTGGGTGTGGTGATGCAGCACTCAGGAGGCAGAGGTAGAGGGCTCGCTGTTAGTTCCAGGTCAGCCTGGGCTAGAGTGAGACCCTACATTGGGAAAAAGAGTAATGAGTGTCTCATTACAACAAGGTACTGACATATACCATTCCACTGACATTCCCTTGGTGAGAACTACTTAAGTCTCCCCACCTGAATGTAAGAGACAGGAAATGTAGTCTGTGGGGAGCTGACAATGGCATGTCATGGAGGGAAGGGTTCTCTGTGACAGCACCAGTTCCCATTGGGGGTGGAAAGGAAACTGCACATTTTTCTCTAGAATTATACAAGTAGTCAAAACTCTCCATAGCAACTGGCAGAATTTTAGATCAGCCAAAAAAAAAATAAAAAATGAAAAAAGCTTTTGATGGCTGTCACACTGGAAGTTCAAGCAGCTGTGATGGCCTAAAGTATAATTGGATCCAGCACCCAACATGGGTATAAGGTCTCTCTCTCTCTCCATTTCCATATCTTGGCTGAACCCTGTCTCCTGCAGATTTTCTCCACATGACAGGGAAGGTGGCTGACAGCTGCCCTGGACTCACAATGTCTCAATTCTGTGCTCCAACAAGCAAGACTTTCTCCTCTTCCAGCTCCAAGTTTTAAAAACCACAGGCAAGACTGACTGGCCTGGCAGAGGAGGGACGTGAATGGCGGTGGGTCCCCTTCCCTTCCTATCCCATTGAAGCTATGGAGGTATAGCTTCCTCAAACAGGAAGCAGGTAAACAGGACAGACAAAGGGTTAAATTCCTGGCACAACACGATACAGACTATCTTTGACCTGACCATCCCATTGGCCAGCCTGGAGCCTGGGCCTCATGCAGGTCCTGGACACAGCCCTCTGACACCTGTGCATACTGCGTCACTCTGCAGGATTCCTTACAGCTGTGGTTTCTAGAGGAGTCTCATAGTCAACTTGCTATCAATGGGACAGAATACCTGAGATGAACAGCTTCAACAAGGAAAGGTTTGTGTTGGCTCATAGTTTCCGAGGTCTCAGTCCATCCGTGATCACTTGGCTCCATGTAGCCCAGGCTGACTTTGGTGAGGCTGAAATGATCCAGCAAAGTAAAGCTGCTCACCTCATCGCAGCCAGAGCACAGAAAGCCAGCCAGGGGCTGGAACAAATAGACCTTTCAAAGCGGCAACTCTAAGTAAACCATACCTCCTAGAGTCTCCAGCACTGCCCAAGAGCAGCATGAGCTGGGGACCAAAATTTCAATATATGAGCCTCTGGGGAATAGTCCAGATCCAAACTCTCAGAGTCATAAGAATTAATAGGATCTTCACGATTTTCGAAGAATTTACCAAAATTAGGAAAGAAAATTGATAAGACTTTTTAAGGTCTGAAGAAAACATTCCATCAAATGCATATTAGTCACATAATGAGATGGCATTGAAAAAACCCTGCTTTGCAGGTAGGAGTTTATCTCAAACACTAAAGTGCTTCATTTATTCATCTATTCAACAAATGATTATTCAGCACCTGTGAAGTGTCCAGTATGAGTCAGGTTTGACATCTGGAATGACAGGTAAGTCATGCCCACCATAACTTTAGATTTACAGACTTTTATACAAGGAAACACAGTTGAAGCAAGATGTGATACCAAGACCAGCTGGGTCATGCAGTAGTTCTATTTTTTTTTTTTTTTGAGAAACTTTTACACTAATTTTCATAATGGCTGCATAAGTTTACATTATGCACTGACAGTTAATTAGGGTTCTTTTCTCCCCACAGCCTTATCACCATTTGTTGTGGTCACTTTTCTTTCTTTCTTTCTTCTTTCTTTCTTATTCTGAGGTAGGGTCTCACTCTAGCCCAGGCTGACCTGGAACTGGAACTTACTCTGTAGATTGGATTGGTCTCAAACTCATGGAGATCCTCCTATTTCAGCCTCCCCAATGCTGGGATTAAAGGTGTATGCCACCATGCTCAGCCTTTATTTTTGGTAGTGATGGGATTCATTCAACTGCTGACAAAGAAATTAGATCTCTAGGTACTCATGTGGGATAACTACAGGAGACTAAAATGAAAAACATGGGCTGGAGAAATGGCTTAGCGGTTAAGGTACTTGCCTCCAGTGCCTAAGGTTCCAGGTTCAATTCCCCTGTACCCATGTAAGCCAGACCCACAAGGTGGTAGCCCTGGTGTATTCTCTCTCTCTCTTTCTCTCTCTCTGCTTAAAAATTAATACATAAAATATAAAAAATAAACAAAATGAAAAACAAAAACCAACATGTTCAAGAAGGAAGTTATTTTCCTACAGATGTAAAAGGCCAAAGGCATATACAATCAGAAAATTGTAAAGTTTTGGGTTATCATCCAAAAGGAGAAATAAACAGTTAACTCAGGGTTGCCCCTGGGGAGAAGAGGGAAGTGGAGTAGAAAACTTTTCAACATGTATCTTTTGATTTTTTTTTTTTACTTTGTGTCTGTAATAAGAGTAACAATTTAAAATTCCAACATTACAACTAGTTACACAGTGAAAGTTTCCCTCTACCTGCCAGCTCCCCAGATACTTTCCCTAAACATATCTAAGGGAGGCCGAGGTAGGAGGATTGCCCTGAGTTATGAGTTAGAAGCCAGATTGAGACTATATAGAGAATTCCAGGTCAGCCTGAACTACAGCAAGATCCTACTTTAAAAACACACACACACACAAACAAAAAATTTAAAAGCAGTTTAGGGTTCTGTCTTAAATTAACAGTGACTATAAAGTGCATAAAAGGCCCCTAAAACTTACACATCATCCTCTGCCAGAGCTCTGGCTTGTGTTTCTTTCTACAGTGAGTGGAACAGTTCTGAAACAAACAGAATCGAGTCACTTGAATATGAGCTTTCAGCATCTTTTCCTTCTTGTTCCAAAAACCTGGCTTTCCAGAGGGATGGATGGATACAGATTACAAGGTCAGCCGGGTGATATGGAGTGGTCCCCACATACCCACAGACACTGACATCTAAAGTTGTTTTGGGCCAAAGTAGTGGCACAGGGACCTGTTCAGAGCTTAGCAAGGGACCCGTGTCTACACGGCCAAGGAGGATGTCACTTACTTTCTTGATGATAACTGGGAGAAATGGAATCTCAAGGCAATTTTAATTTGTGTTTCCCTGAGGGCTAAGGATGTTGAACAGTTCCCTCCCTTTGAGAACTATCTATTCAGTTCATTAGTCCATTTATTGACTGCATAATTTTGGGGTGCTTAACATATATCTCTGCTATGGGCTATCCTCATTCTGTAGGTTTTCTCTTCACTCTGGTGACTATTTTCTTTGCTGTAGAAGCTTTTTAGTTTCATCTAATCTCATTTGTCAGTTCTTAGTGTTATTTCTTGTCTTATTCCCACCACACTTCATGTTGAAATTTAAGCCTCCTTTCAAGTTACGAAGAGGGTAGAAACTTATTCTGACTACAGAATTTGGAATTAGGACCTTCAATAGTTAATTAAGGTTAAATGAGGCCATAAGGTTGGGGACCTAATGCAATGGGACTGTGGCTTTATAAAAAGAGGAAGAAAAAAAAGAAGAAGAGAGACTTGAAATACTACGTGCTATCTGTCGCTCAGCACACCTTGGGTCTCTGCAGGGAGTGTCTACCAACAAGATCTTCACCCGATGGGGCCCTTCTACCTTGGACCACCAGCACTATGACCTGAATAAACCTTTACCCTTTGTAAATTACTAGCAATAGAAACAGACTGAGACTCCAAGAATGGAACGAATGTCTGACATACTCAAGAAAGGAAGATAGGAATTGGGAGCCAATAGCTGTCAGGCCATCTTAGAATTCGTGATGTCCACAAAGCACTTTTGGAGGGAGGTACCAATGGCATGTTACCTTGTTGGGTAACCAGCAGCCCTCTAATGCCTTCCTTAATTGCCTCCTAGGCTTGATTAGAGAATCTTTTTTTTTTTTTTTAATTTTTATTTATTCATTTTCAAGCAGAGATAGAGAGAGAGAGAGAGAGAGAGAGAGAGAGAGAGAGAGAGAGCACAACAGGGCCACCACCTTGTGGGTCTGGCTTATGTGGGTCCTGGGGAACTGAACCTGGGGCCTTAGGCACTGGAGGCAAGTGCCTTACCCGCTGAGCCATCTCTCCAGCCCTAGAGAATCTTTTTCATGAATGCA